>JABASI010002159.1:0-20780 GCA_019776505.1 Tomocerus nigrus
CCTGTGTATAATGACGGCGGGAGTTCAAAATATGCGACCTTTGCCTTACTTCAACCCAGAATTGTGACATAAATGTATTAAGTTGTACATCAAGTGTCATGAGAAAAATGTTTAGTATGTAATGTAATATAATTCTATTCTGAGTTGAGAAACTTCTTCGCAGTTGCAGTGCAGTGGTTGACGGTCGTGGTCGGTGATGCATGGTGTTGTGAAACTTTATACTTTATGTACTCATCTCATCAACGATTTCATTTGCTCATATTTCCCTTGTTCGCTTTCTGAAAGAGAGGCAGTTGCTCGACTTAATGCATCTTCAAAATCAGCCATTGTCACTACAACTGTAACTTCTTCACTTCCACCTGAACATAGAGAAAATTAAACTTGGGTATCTTGATGAAACTTAATTCAATCTACATAATTAAGTTGTACCTTTGTCCATCATTTCGATATAACGAGACACCGATGTGATGTAAGCATCGCTGCAAAGAGCGTATAAATCTGCTCCTGTCATCCCGTTAGGAAGTTTCTCCGAAATAATCCTTAGGTTAACATCAGGACTCAGTCTAAACCTAAACAATTCGAGTTAAACGCAAAATTAATTTTACCCACTTCCAAAGTTCCAAGGTCAACTTGAACTTATGATTTGTTTTGGGATGCCACTTTATCCGCAGTGAAATCGGTATTGGGTAATACGCATATAAACAAATCTGAATATCTGCATAATAATATTTTTACATGTATTTAGTCATAGTATTCTAAATTAAGTTTTAGATATCATAATAATCTCATTTACTTATACACATTTACACATATTTGCCAAAGATTTTTACCGTTTCACCAACATATTGACAACCATAACTTATTATGTAAAATTAAGCACAGGTTATCGTTATCATATTAGGTCATCATATTTAGATGTGCATTTATATTTAACATACTTTCGAGTCAGGGCCATAAGTATTTTTTCCTTCGTCTTTGGATCTTCATTGATGCCAACATATAGAAGTTTGTCAAATCTGTAGAAGCAAAACAAACCGGCAACGGTAAACGTAAATAATCACGCAGAGCTGTAGAGAATGTGCAGTGCATGCCATTTTCATGTTGATCAAAACAACATAAGAGTAAAATGTATTCAACTCAACCTGTTCAAGTATCACAGGTAGGTACCATAATAAAATCGCCATTACCTGCCTGGTCTCAGCAAAGCTGGGTCAATTAAATCAGGACGATTGGTTGCGCCGATGACGAAAACATTAGGTGTGCTATGCGTTCCATCTAGCTCAGCGAGAATTTGTGACACGACTCTGAAAGTTTTTTTCGTCAACATAACTGCTTTCGTTTTCTTTTCAATAGATAAGGTAGAAGATCAAGATCAACCATCCTAAATTATAATCTTTTAGCTCAAAAGCCATACCTGTCCATAACGCCACCCGAATCCCCACTTCTGCCTCTGTTTGGAGCTAAAGAATCCAACTCATCAAAGAAAACAACGCAGGGAGCACATTCCCTTGCTCTTTCAAACACTATAATAATAATAGGTAGGTTCCAAGCACATTAGTTTGATCTTTAACACACTTTCTTCCTATTGTCCTCGTAAAAGATTTTGTCAAAAATGTAACAACCTTCTCGGACGTTCTGTTCACTCTGCCCCACATACATATTCAACAGCTCTGGACCCTTCACACTAATAAAATCCAGTTTAAATTCCGATGCTACAGCTTTTGCAATAAGAGTTTTCCCAGTTCCTGGAGGTCCGAATATGAGTGTTCCTGCATTCCATGATAAATTACATAATATCTTTGGTTTCCTCGCTAATTTTGTTGCCACTCATGCCGCTTAACCTGTGAAATCTTGCATGGCTAATGCTTTATATTGAAATTAACAAGCTAGACCAGCAAAGCAGACATGACTTACCCGAGCGTTTTAGACCCTTTCCAAAGAGATGAGGAAATCTCAACGGGAGTTGAATAGAGTTAATAAGCTCAGACTTAATATCCTCGAGACCTCCAATATCATCCCAAGAAACTGTAGGAACGTGGACATTTTCTATCGAGTCTTTCATCACTTTGTCAACATTTCCTAAAAAATTCAATCTGATTTAATTTATCCTAGTACAGTTGAATGAAATGGCTTGCTGCAAAAAACGTGAATTACCTAATCCTCGTTGAAGGTGCTGACGACTAAGTACAACTCGTTCATAACTTTGTTTCGATCCCGTGTGCAGTGCATGGTCACCAGTATCAGTATCAAGTATTTTAGTAGAGTTTTCCTTGTAAGCTTCTCTGAGAAACAAAGAAATCCATTTTCCAAAAAAGATAAATGCATATATATATATTGTAAGAGCATTCGGTATAAACGAGGACACATTGCATAAAGTACATAAATAGGTAGTCTTTGACATTCAACCTTGTTGCTAAAGAAAGAATCGCTTTCCAATCAGCTAAATTGCGCTTAGACGTCTGGGAATTCTCTTTGACCCATTGCACAAGATCAACATCATCAGAAATGCACACATGAGTTTTATTCAAGATCCAATCTATTGTTGACGAAACGTGGAATGGAGAAACGGATGTATTTGTGTTGAGCTTGTACAGAAAGCAATTACTAAGCGATAAAGAGATCTTCTCTGGATGACTAGTTATGCCTACAATAAATGCTACAGACGAGATATTGTTGTTTGTTTGTTTTTTAGAGTTCTGATCAGAATTGGTGATCCCTTGCTTGATATCAGTTAGTAGGTCGATAAATGCAAGAATTGTCCTTTTGTCATCTTGACCTTCTTTGTCTTTGCCTATAAGCTAAAAATATTTATATATTTACTATGTATTCATACATAAATATGTAGAAAAGCAGATTAAACATCTGAAATATTCCATTCCATGATATGATCTATATACTATGATGTGGAAAATGATTGAAGCTTTATAGGTGCAGTGTTTGTCAACAAATAGAACATCACGCAATTTACATAAGATTTCAATAAATTCAAGTAAACAAAAATATCTTCATGTTCAGAGTGAGACTACAGAAACATTAGAGACTAGGTGCCTATACCATACCTACTCAATATTATGAATTACTTACATGAATGTTTTTCACGATTGCCAAACAAGGAGACAACGATTTTATTTTTTGCTGAAGAGCCTTTAGTTTTGCTTCTGTATATGCACTAGTGTCGCCAACTAGATTTACTGCGTTGATCACATAAAAATGAATGCCTAATTTCATTGCTACTGCTTTACAAATGGAGTATTTCCCAGAACCTATAGGACCATGAATTAAAATCGTAGGCCACAAATCTTCAGAGAGTGTTACACTGGTAAAAGCCAGCTGGAGCCAACTGTGTAGTTGTTCGCAATAGTTCTCCAGTGGTTCAGGAACAAGGTTTATTGGAGAAAAAGGGTACTTTGAAGTTATTCCTTGATGAGTAATCTTTGGTAAGTAAGCATTTACATAGCCACCAGTTAAGTATAGAGAAGTTCCCTCCTTTGACACAGAGAAAATTTTCCAGGTATTTTCGTCACGGCTGGACCCAACTACCCCATCAATTTCGGTTACTATAAAATTGAGCAATTCAACTTCTCCAGCAGAATCCTCATTTTCATTGATAACGTTTAAAGGAACAGAAATTACATCACCGACAGAAAGATATTTCTGATGTGCAAAGTAAAGTTGCAACAAAGATTCCTGCTTTTCAGGTGTTGCAATAATATTACTGGCTGTTTGAACTGTTGACAGTTTGACTGTTTTGGCTGGTAATGGCACGAAGGAGTAACCCAATAAATTTTTGGTGTAAGGGTTAACGAGCAAAGGGTAGAGTCTAATTGATAAACAGTTTGACGCATCCTGTTGAGATAATTGTAAAGATTTTCTCAAGTTGTACTCAGCCATAGACGTCAATTTAATCACGTTATTACAATCAGGAATGCCTTGAGATGTTAATCGATCTTCGCAAATTATCATGCAAATAAATCCATATCCCTCATTTTCAGCCTCATTGCTCCGTTGAATCCTGACCCAATGGAAATGTTGAAGTAAACAGGTTTGAGCAAATTCACATGCAACACATACAACTCTGTCCAAGTCTACAATGACATTTCGCTTATTTTCTTTAAAAGACACTATTTTGCGCACATATTCTGTAGGAACTATTTCAATTAACAATTTTGCGGATGAAAGCTTCTTCAATGATGTCAAGGCCAGGGACATAACGAGAAGAAAAAATTTCATATGGAATCTTATGATAGGTTGCCTTCCGGAATAGAGTAAATCCACTAGGTATAAACACATACTTCCAACCTTGTTGCCATTTAATGATTCGTTTAACGATGATTTCATCTTCGTTTCCAAATAGATATGTTCGTCGAGTTTCACGTGCATTTAAAACCTTTGAAAAATGAGCAAAAAGCATAGCTTCAGAAATAATCAGTTTTAGGCTTAGGTCAGTTAGGTGGGACATGTCTTACTATATATTATAAATTTGACAATTTATCAACACGGACACAAACGAAAGTAATGCATCTTGCATCAGGCTTGTTTACATGTGAAATATGTTATATTTTAAGTCTATAGAGTAGTTCCTAAAAATAAAAGATGTAGTTAGGCATTTGTTCTTCAGCCAACCTCGGAAAAAAATTATTCGTGTGGATACTAGACATGTGATTGTGGTAATGAACTGGTAAACGATTTTTGGTATGCATGGTATTCACATGATATTCATGCAATGGGCAAAGGCAAATTCATAACAGTGCAGGGTGCAGAGTGCAATGGTACTATACTATCACTACTACTACTATCTCCCCTATGGTATTGCATTTATCTTACAAGAACACGGATTGAACAGTTTCTAATGATAAGGGAGTATGAGATTGAAGACTTTCAGCATACTCACGTAATATATGGAGCGGTTCACCACACTACTAATGACATTTTCGTTATTTTCAAGCCTGGAGTACAAAAATATTTCTATACATATTCAAGCTTCATGTATATACCTTTCAGTTTGTTTAATGCTTTGTGACAGGGAAAATGAAGTGAAAGTGTAATGTGCTGGATATATAGTATGAAATTTTTTTCGTCTGCTATAGGGCGTGAAAAGAAAAACACCATTTGCATGGTGAAAGTTGGTGACGTTATTCACGACTTTCACCTTGTTCACGGTTCTCTTTACAGGGATAAATAAATACCATAAACACCAAATGGGGCTTTCTCCATCTCCGTCCATTATTCGCTTGGTGTACATAAATCTAGAAATACCAGCAGCACTAGCTATATAGCATATTCATATTCAAACTACTTAAAGTATGCATAGATTTCTTTTTAGTTTGGAAACACATGCATAATTCTAACAAGATTCGTTAGGTTATTTGTAATATTATACAGCCGTAATCAGACATGAGTCTGCCATCAAAAAAGTTCCACATGCACATACACCTAAACAGTTCTATTTCTAAATTCTATATATCAATCTGCTCAAGTTTATTTTATATATGCGAAAATACGAATGATGATACATAAATGAACAGTAATTTCATTACACAGTCACAAGTCACAATCAAAACAGCACACTACGGTGATCCAAATACCAATGATCTGCATAAAATTATGGTATGTTTTACATACAAGCGCAGCTAGTCAAAGCTGATTTTTCATGAAATGAAAGCATGACAAAAACAAAGACTGACCTCTGAATGAGTTCACCTATAATCTGCGTTGCGTTTGCCGGATCCCACAAATCCCATACAAAATGAACAGTATCAGTCTCTTGACTTACTTGTGTTTGTAAACATATTATAGGTATATTCAGTAATATTCAACCAATTTACAGAAAATCATATTCTGTTTTCTATGGTCAAAATTCACTTTGTTTTGCAGTATGAATTTATTAAAAAATTTATTTAGATGTACAACAAAAAACCCAGATGCTCGATTAACTTCATTTCTTAATTGCTTGATACAAGATACCACCAAAACTGTCGGATGTCACTGTTGAACTATCTCAAAGCTTTTTTGTTTTGTCATAGATTGAAACCAAGCGCGAACATTAAATTGATGCCGTGAGAATTTGTGTAATTCTTGTCCATCATCCTATCATTTGCAAACGTTGCTGCCTGTCACTAGTGTCACTTTCATTTCATATGTTCATTTGTCATTGACTAGCAACTTTTCGTTGAGGTCAGCTTTGAAAGACAAGACGACAGCAGTTTTCGGCGTTGTACGTGGCAGGTGGCATCAGTCGGACTCGGAACACTTTATTTAGTCATCAGTGAGAGAGAATCATAAAACCGAAAGAAAAATGAAGTAAGTTTATGGCATCACTATTTATTGTTTTTGTTATGTGTTAGTAGTTTATTACTGTTATTATGTTATATATAACTTCAAATAGAATAATAAGGCATAAGACAGTCGATAGTAATCAGCTTCCTCGATAATTAGTAGTTAGTAGTAGTATAATTAGTTTAATTAGATTATTGTCAATTGTGCTTTGATAAAATTAAAATAACAGTACTTCTGAATTTTGTGCGCTATAGGCTTACCGTGGATGGATTGTCCGTATTGTTTCCTTACGAGTACATATACCCAGAACAATTTTCTTATATGACAGAACTGAAGAGATCTCTTGACGCGAAGGTAATAAAGTACTAAATTATTTCAGATTTGTGGGTGGGAAAGTGGGAAATAAATGTTGTCAGTTAATATCGTTAATTTATTATTTCCAGGGACATTGTATGTTGGAAATGCCTTCAGGAACGGGAAAAACAGTTTCTTTGCTTTCTCTTTTGGTTGCATATATGAAGGCAAACCCGCTACATGTTTCAAAATTGATCTATTGCTCACGTACACTACCGGAAATAGAAAAGGTTCTTGCAGAATTAAGTAATCTCATGGATTATTATGAGAAGGAAACCGGGGTTTCCCCTAACATCGTCGGTCTGGCCCTCAGTTCACGTAAGAACCTCTGTATTCATCCAACGGTACGTATTTATTTGTCGTAACTTAACATGACTTAACTTTTAAGTACTTAAAATAGCAGTTATAAATTGAGTATAAAATCACGCAAGTAATTTTATTTTATAAATAGGTAAGTAAGGAGAAAGAAGGCAAAATCGTAGATGGACGATGTCAAAGTCTAACAGCATCTCATGTTCGGTCTCGTCATCAGCGTGATTCAAACGTGCCAGTTTGCACGTATTACGAGTCTTTTGATATGAACGGAAGAGAATTCCCGTTACCACCAGGAATTTACAATTTAGATGATCTCAAAGAATATGGCAATCAAAAAGGATGGTGTCCGTACTTCATTGCCAGATACACTGTACGAAAAGTTTCTTATTGTATAGTTTAGTTACATTACTTAAATGGGTATCTACAAAAATTGGTATGCCTTCTAATTGCTGTAATGTCAATATTTTGGATTGGCAGATAGTTCACGCTAACATAGTTGTGTACAGCTATCATTATCTGCTTGATCCAAAAATAGCAGAAATTGTCTCCAAAGAAATGTCAAAAACATCCGTTGTAGTGTTTGATGAAGCTCACAATATAGGTTTGTCCTATTTGTCCATAAATGACTAACATTAAAAGCACTTTCAAAAAAGTACAATTCTTAACCATTTTGTGATTAATTCATGCTTTTGCAGACAATGTATGCATTGATTCAATGAGCGTGAAAATAAATAGAAGAGTCTTGGATAAGTGTACAAGTAACCTGCAAGTACTTGAAAAAACTATCGATGAGTAAGACAATAAAATAAGACAATCCTTTGACATAATGTGTAAGACTATTAAAGTATACCACATCGTAAGTAATATCTAACCATCAACTCATCTTAATTGTAATACAGAATCAAAGAACAGGACAGTCAAAAACTCAAGGAGGAGTATCACCGCCTGGTTGAAGGACTCAAAGATGCCAGTATTGCAAGAGAAACAGATGTGGTTTTGGCTAACCCCGTGCTACCGGATGAAATATTGCAAGAAGCCGTTCCTGGTAACATCAGAAATGCGGAGCACTTTGTATTCTTCATGAAGAAAGTGGTAGAGTATTTAAAAATGCGTCTTCGTGTTCAGCACGTGGTTCAAGAGTCCCCTGCAGGATTTCTCAAGGACATTAACGGAAAAATTTGCATTGAAAGAAAACCGCTTCGGTATTCATGAGTTTAATAAAATTATTTCATATGTAAATATATTTTTGTGATGTAGGAATTTAATTTCTTTCAATTTCTCATGTCTATTCTAACTAACTTGTTGTTGTATTCTAATAGATTCTGTGCTGAGCGACTTGCATCATTAATCAAGACGCTGGAAATAGCTGATCTATCGGATTTCTCCCCTTTGGTCCTCATCTCACATTTCGCGACTCTTGTCTCAACCTATACCAAAGGGTTTACTATCATTATCGAGCCATTTGATGAAAAGTCCCCTACAGTATCAAATCCCATTCTTCATTTTAGTTGTTTGGATTCATCCATTGCGATTAAGCCAGTTTTTGACAGATTTCAGTCAGTTGTCATCACGTCGGGAACTCTTTCTCCTTTAGATATGTATCCGAAGATTCTTGATTTTCATCCTACTCTGATGACGTCTTTCACAATGACATTAGCTCGGCAATGCATTCTTCCTATGGTATTAAATATTCACATCAGACTTGTTAATATTCTTGATATCTTGATGCGTATGCCGTACTTTTATCTAGTATTAGTATTAAGTTGTCTTCGTTCGTAGTAGAATCGTAGTTCTATGAACTACGATTTGTTTTAATTATTGTAAAATATTGTAAAATATATCTACGTGATACTTGTCTTAATTTCAACATTGCCAATTTTTAGGTCGTGTCAAAAGGCAATGACCAAGTTGCTGTATCATCGAAGTATGAAACTAGAGAAGACATTGCTGTGATCCGTAATTATGGAAATTTACTCATTGAAATGGCATCTGCTGTACCTGATGGTGTTGTTTGCTTTTTTCCGTCATATTTGTACATGGAAAATGTTGTTGCTAGTTGGTATGATCAGGTAAAACTAAGAGATCACCTACATAAGTGCATATGTACAATGTACATCCCACAGCTTTTAATCTATTGGCTTGCTTTTATGTAATGTTTCTGAAAGTCGTTACCTAAGTAGAGAATGTTTTTTATTTCCGAAGGGGATCATTGACCATCTTCTCAAATATAAACTTTTGTTTATCGAAACCCAGGACGCTGCTGAAACAAGTTTGGCCCTATTCAATTATATCAAGGTATGCTTTACTTTACGTTGCTTTACAGACATACTTTCAAAATTAATAAAGCTTCTCACATTTCTGTATTACATATTACATTTAACACAAACCTTTTTGATTTTTGTAAAATTAAGGCTTGTGAAAATGGCCGTGGAGCTGTCCTGCTATCAGTTGCACGGGGAAAGGTTTCCGAGGGTGTAGATTTTGATCACCATTTGGGTCGGGCTGTAATCATGATTGGGGTTCCGTACCTTTACACCCAGTCAAAAATTTTAAAAGCAAGGCTGGAATATCTTCGCGATCAGTTTCAAGTAAGAATCGACAGCGATTTCTGTATTAGTATTGAGTATAGTCATTTTAAAATTAAGCTATAAATAAAATGCCACTTTGGATAATGGATTTTCTATTTAAAAACAATATATAGATCAAAGAAAACGATTTTTTAACCTTTGACGCAATGAGACACGCTGCTCAATGTGTGGGAAGAGCTTTGAGAGGAAAGACTGATTATGGTATAATGATATTTGCTGATAAGGTAAATCTTAATGACGATTTCTGTATATAAAATAAATTGAGCTAGTTGTTTATGCTTGAGTTAAAACTAAACAATTTTTAATGCAGAGATATTCAAGATCGGACAAAAAGAGCAAATTGCCAAAATGGATTCAGGAACATTTGAGAGAGTCATTTTGTAATTTATCAGTAGAGGAAGCTGTACAAGTGAGAATTTTATTAGTTCTTTCTTGCTAAATATTATTAAGTTAAAGTGTTTTATGCCGTGGTGCTATCAAGTTGATATAATATCTTCATTTAGCTTTAACCTTAACACTTCTGTTATCCGAACAGATATCTAAGAAATGGTTGAAACAAATGGCTCAGCCGTTCAAAAGAGAAGACCAACTCGGTATATCGCTACTTACACTGGATCAGCTACAAAGTGAAGAAATGCAAAAGAAAATATTTCAAAGAGCTCAACAAGCTTAGTACGTATGTGATAGTATTTTGTATATTTTATATGAATATATTATTATCCCCTTCCAGTTATTTGTAATATGCAGATTAGTTTTTGAATTAAATCATCATAATATGTTTTGATAAACTTTTCTGCTAATGAAGATTGAAATTAGTTCTTTTTTTACGCTCAGAGTAAAGTCAAAGACATTTTTACTGGTCCAAAAGGGTGCACACTATTTTAAACATACCTATAATACAGTTAATTACATATGTGTTAAATACTCAAATTATATTATTAGCATTACCATTAAAGTCATTATAGTAGCGGGTAGCTATGCATAATACGGGTATCTGCAGCATTTAGTTAGTACTGCAAACAATGCAAAAGTCGAAATCGTGTAAATACAATATAGTGTCACGTTGTGCTTTATTTTGTAGCAATAGTCAATTAGCGAATATGATCAATAATCAATAGTCGTTATTACAAATTGAAAAATTAATAATTTTAAATCAAGCTTACTAACAGACAGAATTACAAAATTTTATATGAAAACCTGGAAAGCATTTGAAGAAGGCCATTGAAGAAAGTTTAAACAGCCTACCTATTCAATATCGTAGTAGTCAACATGTTCGCCTTTAACAAATTTTTTGTCTGTTAGAACTGCTACTAATTTCGCAATGGTTTGTTCGCAAGTAAGTACGTTGCCCGCTTTTTTGTTTTCTGCAAAAGCTGTAGCAACTCCCGGATCTCCTGTGTACTGCAAAGCTTCTTCGTAAATCTCAGTTTGAACGGGTCCTGGTGCCCAATTTAAAGTTTGTATTCCGGATTCGGAAGCTACAGATTTCAATATCATGTCTCTTGCTGCCTTTCCTGCACAGTACAATCCCCATGAGTTGAAGGGTTGAAGGGCCCCCAATGAACTAATTTGAATAGCAGTTCTCTGTTTGGATGAATCGTTGAATACTTTAAAAAACTGGGTGTTCAGAACCATCATGGAGAAAACATTGAAATCAAAATAGCCTCGAATTTCAGCCAAGTCTTCCATTTCTGCGACTTTGAGTTGACTCCTCAATCCCAAGCTACCTGCGTTATGGACAATGATAGCATGACTGAAATCTTCAGCCTTTGATCCAGCCTCGGCAAGTGCACCGGTTAGCATGTTTAAGTAAACTTCAGCATCTGGTTGCCCAAGATCCAAAACAGCAATGACAACTTTGCAGTTGTCTCCGGACGCCTCCAAAATACTTTGCTTTGTATTTTCCAACGCATCTTTTGATCTTGCAACCAGTAAAAAGACAGATCCTTTTGCTACCTTTTTAGAGAATTCGATAGCTGTGGTACGACCTATTCCTCGAGAGGCTCCAGTGACCAAGCAAAAAGTTTTTTGGTTCCAAAATTCCATGACTTTTAAGGGAGAGAGTCTTCTTTTGGTGTAGAATTTGATTCTTCAGTCGGTACTTCTGCAGTGTTAGAAACTGTTTCGTCAGTAGATTCCTCTTGGTTGGTCACAAGAGCTTCAAGCTGATCGGCTTTGAGAAGATGTACAAGTTCTTCTGTTGTGATGGCTTGCTTTTCGGGTACTAATTTCTTTAGTACCGGGTTTATCTTTAATTCTTCAAAGGAATCTTCGTTAGCGCAATCAACAGAATCCGACAATAAATTTACCATGTAACTCTCCCGAGTTTCTTCTAAAGACCGAAGTAGTTCTCCAGATGTTTTCTTCTCGTTATTTTGTATATTTTTTAGCTTTGTCTCTGTTTGAATATAGAAACACACAAGCAAACACTTAATTATAGTAGTTATAGACCTCAGTTGTTTAATTATGTAACATTTTCACATTTTTATGGGCTATTTATTTAAGCACATAAATTAAGACAATAATGAAAACCGAAATAAATAAAATAATTACCAAGCGAAGCCAAATATTCGTCAGAGTCTGGGAGTTTTTGGAATGGCTGAAAGTTGTCAGAAAACGAAATAGGAATTGAGTTCCCTTCTTTACTACTAGCGGTTGATAAGGAATTCTCAAGGTCGGCAACTACAGATTCTTTGCATCCAGTTTCTTTCACCTGATCTTTGGTTAGCCAAGGGTCCATGAGGTTGGTACATACACTATGTGGTGAGACCACAAAAATATTCTACAAAAACAAAACCGGTTGACAGATGAATATTTTATAATAAAGGTCCTATGAAATTGTATAAGATCATGTTTTCATCTTTAATTCTGAATTTTATCTGTATGTGATGAATTGTATTGCATAATGGGGATATATCTGGATAATAATAAGAAGCACGCAATGCCTAGTGTAGTGCAGTTAGCACAGATAGGCAGGCACAGCCGCACAGGTACAGGTTGTTCAGTATTTTATTACGTAATATATAGAAATACCTAAGATCTAATTTTAATAGTACATTTCGTTCGGTAGAGACGGAAGAGTTGCACTGGACAGAATATTCTATATAGGATGTCTTTACATTAAGTACTTACGTATATACCTACCTAAAATATTATTTGATGCAAGCTTGCTTAAAATTATGTACGACAGAATTGAGACCTAATGATATTTACTAATTTACTACAATCCTTCAATAATTTTATTACTCTGCTTGTACCTCGGTGGCCTCGGTCGTTGTATCTTTTTGTGCATAAATTATTTGTGAAATTATACTTACTGGTTTAGTTGGAGTAGTTAATTCAATTTAGTTAAAATCCCTTTTAAGAACAAGAACTGACATTGTTAGACTATAGACAATAAACAGGAAATAGGTTGTAGGTGCTTAAGTATGAGTCAATTAATGCAAGTCAAGGGACTTACGGGTCACTATATTATTCATTAGATAATACGGACACAGACTTAAGTATTATGTTATGTGCATGCAGTTATAATTATGAACATTTAAGTTATGTAAAGTAAAATGAAAAGTATACGAATACCTTTAGCTTAGAAGAGTCAGTACCACTGATAAAATCTTGCAATGCAAATGCCTCTTTAGCTGTCACTTACTATTACTATACAGTACTCAATGAACACGTAATAACTGCAACCACTTTATTTCTGACTAGAAATCAGATGTTCTTGCATGTAGTCTAGTTTGACCAGATATAGATATGATATGGCATAAGATATAACACAGTTCAGTATATTTTGTTTCCGTTCTGCCAGAATGCTTCATGAATGTGTAGGGCATACTTGCATGTAGTAAGTACCATCCAAGTATACTTTTACAACTTAAAAATCCTCCTGAAAAGCTTTATAACTGCCTATTCCTACGAATGCGTTTAAGAATGCATCTGCATAAGTATATAGATACGCCTACTACTTATCTTTGTGTAATGTTATAGTCATTAAGTATGTTGAATATTCCTATCAAAATCTAGACCATTTTCTTCGCCTTGACAGCAAAGGTAGCTTGGTGAGTGCTATAAATTGAGGTTAGTAACTTGATAACTTGGTAGTTGGTTTGAACAAAATCTCGTTCTCCCATAAACAGCCGAAATAGACAGTTCAAATTACACACATATGGATTGCAGCAGCATGTGATATTCAGTGATATTATACTTATACAACAGACATAATAGTAGCCTCTAAAACGCATTTAGTAGTTCATGCAGGTACAAAGGAAGTCACATCCTCCCTCACATCACATTTATCAATCTCTAGGAATATAATAGTCTACCTATATAAAATATTGCCTTAAAAATTTGAGATTTTGCTAATCAAGGAGTTCACAACCACTTCTTGTGTAAATTGATGAACAGATCTACCTAAGCAATTGTTATAGTAGTAGTTGTATTTCGAATTCCATTGATGGAAGTTTATGAAGAATGCCATGTTTAGTAATCCTACTAGGTGTAAAAGGACGAAGGCGTATTGGAAACTGTCTTTCTTTACTTTGCTTACTACAAGTAAAATGATTTTTGCGCTAATAATCACGTTTGCATATCATGCCAGTTTTAGCATCTATGCAAATTGTACCTATTACTTTTATAACAGGTTATGGCATCTTGTATAACTTGTCTCTGTCAGTTATATTTTGAGCTGAATATTAATTGGGCTGTCGATATAATTGGTGGATTTAATTCTCACTTCCTTCGAAACATAATTTTGACATCTGGAATTGCTTCATTTTTCGTCTATATCATTGGGACAAAAATGTATTTTGATACAGGACATGAAGAAACCAGGTTTTTTTTCTATTTAATATTTTTACAAGAATAGCATTCGTCACGTATTTATTAATATGCATAACATTTAACATAAGACCAACTTAATTTTATGCATTTATAATTATCAATTGAGGAAAAGTGTATTTTCTTTTGCTTTCTCCTGCGAAAATGCAAAAAACGTAATTTACGCACATCTGCAAGCAAAAGTTTTGTTGATATGAACTTTAAACTTTCTCCAGTCACGATTGGAGAAAGTTGTCGGGATTTAAATAGTTTATAAACTTTCTCCTTTCTTTCAGCACAAAATACCTTTCCCTATGATTTTCTTCAATTCAAATCATTGATAGCTTTAACTAGAAAATAATCTAACTACAATTTATTAGTCAGTTTTACAAAAATAATTATACTTTTATAAAAGTAATCAATCCTTCATTTTAGGAGTCGTTTCATTACAAGTTTTCCACTATGGAACAATATACTCTGGTTATTGGTGATAATAAGAATTGTAACAATAACTTATTCATATTCGTGCATGTCAAGTTTCAAGGATCCATTCAGGGTATATTGTAAAACCAAAAATTAGTAAAAAACAAAATGGGCTGGGCAGTTTACACTGCAGAGAATCAATTTGATGATTGCTTATACTTTTCTATTGTAACGTTTCTTTCAAAGGCAGGTTTTTTGAAAACAATGAAAAAATACCTAAATGATACGGACATAAAGGAACATGTGGATTACTTGCAATCAGAGTACAAATGTTGTGGGGCAGACAGTTTTAAAGATTGGATGGAGACACCGTGGATCCCCGACGAATTCAATATTTTGACAGAAGGATCAGAAGATATTAGGTAGATAGCCGGTAGACAGATTTAAACTGATAAGAATCAATTGGTGCACTCTGATATTTTCCGTAATTGAATCTCTGAATCCACATATGCTTTCTTTTCAATTTTAATTGCCTCTTCTTCATTTTTGGCAGCTTATATAAGGAGTTTTATAAGGACCCAAATGCGGTGGATATACATAAACCACCAATTACTCCTTCTTCTTGTTGTGATACGGACAGAACTGTAATAGTTGAGGAATAATTACTGTAAAAATGACTAAGTATAGGTATGTGGTTTAACTATGAGCATGTAATGAAGTGCTTGCTTTTTCTATTCGCATAATAGGGTCCTTGCATTCATGATTTTCTCGAGCAAAAAGACCTTGCAGAAGAAATTAAGGAACGATGGTGGCATGGCCCGACACTTTGGCAGAAAGGATGCGGAGAAATATTTGAAAAGATCTACAACAATTTTCTTGAATTTGTTTACCAATTTACGTTAGCAAATTTATGCCTAGATGTAAGTTGAGAGGAAACATTTATGACGCTTATTCCCGGCTCCGTTTCGAATACATACCTATTAACCTAGTTACCCTATGTACCTATTATGGATTAATCAGGCGAAATAATGACTTTCATTGCTTTGTAGATAGTTTCTTGCTATAAAATAATGTATTCACCTCTCGTATTTACTAACTATGGGGAATCTATTTTTGCAGGTATTCATAATGATACTTTTTCGTTATTTGCGAACATCAGTTGAAATGCAGGAACTTTCTCCCAACCAAAGCGGGATTTCTCCAGGATGGCTTTGTGATTGTTTCCCCGCTAAGATGATCGAAGTTGGTAAATCGAATAGGAGAAATAAGTACCGGGTTGAAATTTAGAATTTAACTTTTAGAAAAGTAACCCTCGCTCGCATACGTTTGTAGCACACAATACAATGATACAAAGAATGTAATTAATTGTTGTGGGATTATATAAACTATTTACTTTAAGTTGATTTTTATTATATCGAAGTTTCCATATAAAATAAACGAAGACACTCGATGATCGATGTACTATGAAAAACATTACTGATGTAATTCTTCAACAATATCTTCATCTTTTGTTATTCCGTAGTGCATAGTGGTTCCTCCTTGTATATATGCCCATGCCATTTGTCTGGAATTGAAACCATAGCCAATTTTGCCATCTTTGGTGATGACTATAGCTCCACCATCTGAATCGGGTATTTTTTCCGTCATATATTTCAAGGCATCACTACATGCTTCTGAAATATCAACTCCTGAAAAATGACACAAAATAATCTTTTATGGTGATGGAGTGGTAAAATTCTTCTAGATTTGTATGGTTTTTGGCATATTATTGTTACCCTTTTCAATTGTGTTAGCTATACGAGATGAAAGGCAAACACGCATTATAGCTTCCCCTAAACCAGTGGCACTTACTCCACAAATGTTATCATCGCAATAAGTTCCACCTCCAACAATTGGAGTGTCCCCAACTCGTCCTGGTAGTTTAGCATAAATGCCTCCCGTGGAAGTTGCTGCTGCTATTTCCCCACGAGAATTTATAGCTACGGCTCCCACTGTACCAGAACCGGTTGGTTCGGGCCCTCTATTTATAATAATATTATGTGTTATGCAGTTTTCTTTCTGAATCCTAATTGCTGCCTGCAAAGAGGTTGATATTAGTGATTTTTTTACCCCAATTCAGTGGTAGGTTTGGCAGATTTTTCAAGAATTTCTTGTAAGGTTGAGCGTGCGCGAGGACTAATAAGTTCTGAGCTAGGGACAAGTTCCATTCCCACTGAACTTGCAAATTCCTCTGCACCAGATCCAACAAGAAGACAATGACTTGTTGACATCACTTTTCTGGCAAGAGATATCGGATACTTCACATGTTTCACTGCTCCCACTCCCCCTTAAAATATAACTCACGTCAATATTTTCAGTTCCAAAAATGAGAATTATTCATACATATATCAATACTTTTCACTCGAAATTAAACCATGAATTGCAACTTTTGCCATACAACAGTGCCATTTCCTTTTCACCAATGTGCTTTTAACATCTTAAACGTGCTTTTTCAATCGGATAAACATTGAAAGTGCCTATTCATATGACATACGTAAGGGCCCTAAGGTACGCTATATATTTAGGTTTACTTTTTAAAGATATTTTACTAAATATACCAGTACGCAAAGTAGATCCTTCAATGATGATTGCATCCATTTCCACATCCCCCGTAACTGTCAGCGCGGATCCATAACCTGTAATAAGTTAATAAGTAATTCAAAATGCAGTTTTTATCTATGTCGCAAATGTATAAAGCTCCACAATCGCTAATTGGTTTAACAGTCTATATCGAACGACCTGGTTGTTTGTGACAAAATACGTCAACCCTCCGAAAACTCATGAAGATAAATAGCTTCCTTCACCCACTGAGATTTAGGCATTTTATGCTCTTTATCATGCGTGTATGTGTAGGTGAAATTGTTTGGGAGTCGGGAGTACCTATGTGAAACGAGCTACAAAATGACGATGAAGATATCCTTTGCTTCTCGCAAATTGATTCAAAGATTAGATTTCATGTTGATCTTCTTGGTGCTCTCGGTGCTCTTGACTTCGTGATTCGTGAATCAACCTCTTTCCTCTCTGTCAGACTCTGTGTCGGATGACCAAATCAATATCAGGCTACGGATACGACTTACTACTCTGCTGCTGTCGTATTTGTAAGTACATTCGAATTCGTATCCGCACTTCATATACGGTTTTATTAGTAGTCTACCTCTATTACCGATATACGGAAACTGAATCTACACTTGTAAAAAGTTAACTTGGATCTTGGAGGAACAGTATCCCTGATGATACTGAGATTTTAATTAATTAGTAAAGATGACCTAACTCACTAACTATTTATCAGACAAAACCCAATAATTAACTAAGATTATCTAGTAGTACTCTTCTATGAACACCTATCACCTCTAGTATAAATACTAGTTGCGTAATCCCAATTCCCACCCAAGTCTGACTCACTGAAAGAATCTTAACGCAAAGGTCAAAGATTGAAGATACATTTCAATCAATCTTTTCACTTCAATCGTGGCGTCATTGTCATCTATAGAAGCAACCAGTAAGTATACACGTATAGTATTAGTTTTAAAGTTTCCTATTTTCTGTTCCTACTCTTGTTTTTCACTAAGTATATCATAAAGGATTTGTCTCATCGCGAAAATGTTTTTTGGACAGATAGGATTTTTTGGGGTTGCTTAAGTGTGTGACGTGAGTACGTGACGTGACTGTGTGAGTTTGTTTCGTTTTTATTGTAGGTATGTTATACATGTTATTGGGTGAGGCGAACTGGAAAAAATGGCATATTAAGGATACCAGTTAGTTACCAGCATTAAAATGTTCGTCTTCTTCCATTACTCGAATAGCTGATTCCACAGCATCCAAGACATTCTCTTCTTTCAACAGTACTTTGTATCCCTCTTGAACAGCTTTCTTTACTCCGAGTTTTTTTGATAATTCCCGACTTTGATGTATTCTTCCTGCTCCTCCATGAACAATTATGCCAGGGATAATACTCTGCGAATGGAAACAAAATTGTCACCTGTACGCAATAAAATGTATTTTGATATGAATTATTGTGTCAAAAGACAGGCTGGTTACTACCATTTTGTTCAGTATTCCTGTTACAGTAATTGTGTGATAGATATCTTAGTTTTTTGTCGTTTTTTGGTAGGTATCTCAATTTCGTGAATTAGGTGAAGTGTGAACTTTTCGGTTTTTCGGTATACTTATTATACAGATGCTAGTTGTTACCTACATACATGCATACAGTTCATTCAGCAGTGTGTTGTTTGTTGTGTACCTACTTCTATCGAACTAATCGAACCTCTTTGACTTTCTGATTGGAACACTAAATGGAATACATGACACTGACACCACGCACATGTTCCATGTCCATATACTATAGTGTCATTCAACTAGGAGTACCTAGTTAAGTTTATATAAAATAGAGAGGAGCGTAATAAACTCCACTTCCACAACAGATCTGAAACTTCTTGTTTCGTGTACATAAAAATAATGTTACCCATTGTCTTATGTAGCTCTAATGACGTAGTGACTTAAGCTGATAAAGAGACCAAAGAGTCTGTCGCTGTCGTCTGTCAAGTACATTTAGTACAGTATGACATCGCATAGAACAGATATAAAACAAAGCATTAGAAAGTGTGCATACACATCTTACTTAACACAAAACACTTGACTTCACGCACTTACACTTAAACACATGGACTATCTGTACAATTTACAATACCAGGCCAATACAGCATACATACATAGTCTACTTAAGCTACTGATTGTTTGTGAATACAGCAGCCGAGCGTGAGCATACAGACAGCATACAAACTAATTAAGATTTTAAGACTTATCAGGACTTCATATTATATACGTTGGTTTAAGTACATGTGCTATTCTGCAATTTGGTCTGTTAACTTTTAGGCCTGTGATGTGACCTGAATTAATAAGTCTACATAAGTCAACACGTTTGCACAAGTGAAAAGTAAGTACAAAATGTTAGCTACCACACTGCATGATGAACTTGGACTTTGGCTTCGTTAGCATAAGTAGTAGGTTTTAATAAGTTACTAGGTATACATAATCATCATCGTAAACATAAAATCTTGGTATTAACATGTGTTACAAATACAATCAATATTTTATTTTAGTCTTCTTTTTGTATCATTTTATTTAGAGTATATTTAATCAGCCCTCTATGTAAGCTTACTTGTGACAAATGGATTTCTCAATTCCTAATTATAACATAATTGTGATTTTATTTTTTAATTTTCAGAAGTGAAAGATGAGTTCGGACACAAGCTTGTCAAATGAAGAGATTGGAAGGTACAGCCGACAAATGATACTTCCTGAGTTGGGCTTTCAAGGTATTCATTCTTCTGAATAATTCGTCTTATAATTTGATCATTTTCTTAGAAAGCATAATCATGAGGTATAATCCCCCTTAATTGTGGTAATCATATTTCAGGTCAAATCAACCTGAAGAAAAGTTCGGTCCTTATAGTCGGCTTAGGAGGTTTGGGCTCACCGGCTTGTATGTTTCTTTCTGCTTCTGGGATAGGTAACTTGAATAAACACATTCTAGCTGTTCTTGTAAAGAATAGATGTTTAATCCTAAAATCCTAAGTATGTAGTTCCATGCTCCGTCTCAAAGATTGTTAAAATTAAGAAATTAAAACCCAGTCAGTTTATGAATACTTTTTCTATGCATGGGTCAGTGTCAGTATATGTTTAAATGTTAAAAAGTGAAGGAAGTTTAGCCAAGTTCGGATTCACCATTAACTTGACATAATTTTGACTCTAAACGGAATTCGAAGTAGGGAGAATATAATATATGACACATGTTAAATGGAGTCGTTAAACTTGATCTTTCAATTATTTTCTTAGGAACATTGGGACTTGTGGATTATGACGCAGTTGAATCAAGTAATCTCCATAGACAAGTTATACACAGTGAAAAAACATTGGGCATTCCGAAGTCGGAGTCGGCTAAACAATTTCTGCTCAAGTAACAAACAAAAA
>JABASI010002160.1:0-20778 GCA_019776505.1 Tomocerus nigrus
ACTCTGCTATTTTAGCTTACTCTTACAGTGGTAACGTAATTATAATATAATTTCCTACGCTGTATTCTTCCTGTTATATAACAAATATTCTAAATGTGGACTCCTCTCATCTAATCTCTGCCTGCTGCCTGCCTGCCTCTGTGTGGAATTGGATCGGATTTATTTCCTGCACTGCACCGCAGCAGCAAATGGTACTGGGAAAGCTATAACAGAACGCAAGTTACAGTTTGTTGGACATGCTTCTGTCTGTGCTTTTTAAAAATGGAAACATTATTCAGCTGTGCTTCATCATAGTCAATTTTTGTGTTGGACTCTTTCCATGTATGTTTGTGCATTGCAAAAATTGCATCTTGCATCGCTGACTGCTCATGCTGTTTAAATTTAAGATTTAAGGAAAGATGAAAAAGGAAGATGACATAAATTGTAGGAGTACCTAAGTAGGTCGGTATAATATAGTAGGAAATAGAAATGAACTGATTGTACTGTGTACTGTATATGTATACTAGTTTGACTATCTTGTGCTATATGCTATTATATATAGAAAGGATAATATGGTAAAATAAAAACAGTAGGGAAATAGACAAATATTGTACAGGTGTGCATTTACATTAGGAGTAATTGGATAAATAAATAGCTCTGTAATGTTTTAAACGATACATTGATTTACGCTAGTTCCTAAACTTTTATTGTCTATATATAGGTAAGATTACTATTGTCTATCTATGGAGGATTTCAGTGTCATTATAAATATATCGAATCATGTTTTTAGGCAATGAAAAGAAGTAATGGTAAGAAATAATAATTATATGAAATTAGAATACTCTCTCCCATCATAATATTTAGTTTAGAGTTTAGAAGACATAAATAGTTTGAGGTATAAAGAATAGTTGTTTTAAGGCAGACATAATATTATTATTATTATTGTAGAAACTCAGGTTCTGATATTGATTTAAAGCAATTAAAGGCTTTTTAGTAGTCTTCCAGAAATCTCTTACATTGCTAAGACTTTTTCCAGTTGTCTGATAAACTGATTACTGTCAAGTACATTTAGTAGAGGAAGGAAGGGAAGAATAGTTTTTAGGGGATATAAAGTTTAACTCTGTTGTATGACTGCATTTTCTTCTAGATACAAGACATTTCCAGGGAACAGAGCATAGCAGGAGTAAAGGAAGTGAATTCATTAGCATAATTTCGAAAGTTATGCGCTGTGTTTTATTGTAGGTAGATAGTGGTTATTAGTGTCTGCATGGTCAATAAATCTGTACTAAATGGGCAATGGTTGAAATGGTTCCTTTGCGACAATTCAAAGCGGGGATATTCTTCGGGTGAAGCACTGAAAATGAATTTGTTCAAGCTGAACTGTTTTTGTCCTTAGTTTGTAATGCAAATTACCGAAATTCACGTTTTTTAACATCTACTAATTAATGAAAAAGTGGTTGTGGTCTGTCTTAATTTATTTTGATCATTTTGTTTTAAAACGTTAGCCATTTTAATTGTTTTTTGTGTGACACAAACCTTGACACAATCACCATAATATACACATAATAAGAAAAGGCTAGATTCAAATTCAACTCTGAATAGGAAAAACCACTGGAAAGAAATTTCACTGACATGAAAAATGCTTGTTGTTCTCAAGTAGTCGTAGATATTTGATTATATTTTATTTTGTAGCTCTACATCTTATCTCTGTACGGTACGGTATATTTGATGGAAATGTATGTAATATATTCTGTACTATTTTATGTTTTTTTTTCTCGTTTTATTATCTGCTTGCATTTATAAATGGACTCTGCACTCAGGGCAAAAGGAAGAGAGCTATACATTAATTTTGCTTTTTAGGTCATTAAAAAATGTCAGGATGATGATTTGAGTTTTTTAACACTGAAATAGTGAGACACAAAAATGTGGCTCGCCTTTTTTTTTGACTAGTGCAGTGTTTTACAAATTCTTGTTGGTTTTGGAGAGGACAATTCTTATTACGTGTAGGAGAAACTACAATATATCTATAGATACACCTATATAAAGGATTTTTTAGTCTCTATATTTTAGTTGATATAGTAGAGATTCTGATTTTATCTTAATTTAGTAGCTGATTGATGATCCCTGAATGGAATAACATTGTGTTAAAGAATTATAAAACCTTAGTTTTTAAACTTAGCTTAATGGCTACTTATTATGAACCAGTACGTAATTGTAAACTAGTTTTTGTCTGACTAGTGTTTAATGTATGTAAATATCTTTTAGTAAAATTACCATTCTAATAATGAAGGATTCTGAAGTGGAAACTGAACTGCATTGTTTATCATTTATTAGTGTTATTGTATGTCCATGTGGTATGAAATACGAATGTAGTTTTATGATCATGATAATCGTGTGCTTATGCATAGCTTGTATTTCTATGTACAATTCTAATGATTCTTATCAACGGGACTTTCTCAAGTTCCCTCTAAGACTACTACTACTACTATATAAACAATATTGCTAAAAAATAATTACATTCATGGAAAAGAAAGTGTTAGGAGCTAGTAGGAGGTTATATGATTATAAGCTTATATAGTTATGAATACATAGGCCTATATATATAGTAGCAATTTGTAACTAGGTATGTATATCTACATAAATAGAAGAAACTAATAGCCACTACAAGATCTTTACACTAATGTCAAGTCCATAAAGTTCAGTAGTTGTCAACATTGGTTTTTATTAGTATTCGTCTTGCCTCGGAATGAAGTGAACGGATAATTTAAAAATGTAGATGTTTAAATGTTTGTTAGTTGTGCTTTTCTAGGTTACCTTACTTGACTTCTACTAAAAACTTACTTTATGCCTATACTCCATAAGCCTAACGTAATAATAATAAAAGATAAGAATATAAATAATACTACTACCTACTACTATATTATACCATAATATATAAATTGATGAATTCGTGTCCATTCTCTGTTGATTTGAAACAGCTGTTCATTAAAATTATGATATGGGAAGGGAAAAGACCGTTGTATGATGCCTTGTGTTGTTTTTGCCTACAGTATTTTGTTGTTTCATTACTTTAAAACTAAATGAGCGGGTCAAGGTTGCTGTATACTCACTTTATATAAATTATATATTCAGTCAGATCACTTCCTTCCGGTTGATTGCTTCCAAAAACAGCCTATTTGAGCCAAAAGCCGTGCCAGCAAGCCTTAATTTAATGGTTGCATAATTATTTATTAATATTACAAGTCGTATTTCGTACTGTGAGATATTCCGTATAAGTATTACTTTTAAAGCTAGTCACACACAGCCGAGCCGCATTTATTTTTACAGATTTTCTCTTCCAGCCGATATAGCCTGGCTGGTCTGCTGGAGTGGTTCCTTCCTGTGCACCCGCCCGCATTGCATTGCATGTTAAATTAATGCTGCCCTCTCCNCCTGTGCACCCGCCCGCATTGCATTGCATGTTAAATTAATGCTGCCCTCTCCGCAATCGACTTTGTCCTGAAACGAATACGAAAAACCTCCACATAAAATAATAATAACACAATATGTATTGCATCTTCGTTATTAATTCTAAAATGCCCACCTCTCTCTCTCTCTCTCTAGATAATATAAATGTATTTTTGTCTTGACTTCATAATCCATTCTCTCCTCATTGGCATTCTACTTATATTATACGACAATCATTAATCCAAAATATATTTAATATACCTTCACCTTTATACCTACCACAGTACAAATACACAATAATTAGCTATTTACATTAGAAGAACACAAAAGCATAACCATTCGTTGGCTTCCTTTAGAATTCATTTCGTGGGAGATGTGCTGAATTTATAATTGCAAAGCGTGTTTCTCGTATCTATACACTTGTTCTGTGCTACTTTCACATTAGATTGTTGTATAAGTAATGGACAGTCATTTTTTAAGCAAATAAGTGTTCTTTTTTACTCATAGATTATTTTACTTGTGTTATACATCTCTTCTTGAGTCTTGAGCCTTCTGTGTTTAATGTCATTCATTCCATACACTACTACATCTCTTTTTCCAGCCAAAGCAAACGAGCAACCTAAAAAGCAGCAAAGCCATATGCCATTATTATTATACATAATACCTATATACTACCTCTCTACACAACTATAATAATATAATATAGTATACCCAAGCAAATCCCTCTCTTAGCATTTACTTAGCTCTATAAGCAAAGCAAACAATCATCTCTCGCTCCTCGGCCTTTTCATGACTGTATACAACTTAATTATGATAAGATTTACTTGAGTGCATTGTAAGTATTCATAGAGTTTTTAGAATTGCATATCGCATAGCTGTGTCATGCTTGACGATCATTCATCAAAACGGATGAGATGGCTTCTGGTATCGTGCTTAAGGATCTGAGAAGCTTTATTATACATATTATTATTTCTTCGTGCATTCTTTGACTTACAACTAGTACACATAGCTTTTACTTTGCATACATAAATAAGTACCTATTACTTAATGTTCCTCGTTCTTATCTTATCTCGACTGACAAACTATGTGGATAGAGTCTAGCAATAAGGCAGCAGTCTTTGTTGATTGAACTAAACTCAAACTCAGAGCATTAAATCATCTTTCTTTCTTTTATGGCCGTATTTTAGTATTTAGAATGCACAATCAGCTAACAGGTATACCATTATAATATAGTAGCTCTTCTAGCATATAGATGTAGGCAAATTTTGCACAATTTAAATATATTTACAAAGCAAATCGTGAGTGGCTATTGTTTTGCAGTGTGACGCATTGATTGCATACTTACCCCATTACCAGAGCTGTCATTATATTATATTGCCCAAGTTTTGTATACCTTTAGCATTAGCATTCTCTGATTTGAATATTGTCGTGTCATGTCGCCGAGTTCATTGTATGTCCTGTCAGTAAATTTAATTTAGTGCATTAGTGAAGATTTTTAGTAAATGAGAAAGTAGGCCACTCACTACTACTGTGTACATAAAGCAATAGGCAGAAGAAGAGTTAACATGATTAGCATATAATTGGCTATAGTGCAATGTAAACACTCCTTCTGTAGAGTGTAGGTCTTAGTTGATCTATACTGTAATATAATGTCGTGTGTAAGCAAGTAAATTAAGTTATAGGAAAATCATAGCAATTTTCTTCTGTTTCTCTGACACGACAGATTTTAGTAGAAAGAATTTATAGGTAGTGTAGAAAAATTAAATTATGGTAGTATGATTTAGAAAAGATCTATTTGTCTAGAAGAAAATCATCTGCTGTGCTGTTTTTTAGGATAATTTAATTTAATGTGAGTGTTTACGTAGCTGTGTATGGTACATAGGAATTGGTAGCCATTTGGTTTCTATACATGAAAATCTAGCGTTGTCATTCAATGTGGCTACTTAATATTGTAAGTTTTAAAAAATGCTGCTGTCCTACGACTAACGCTTGTTCTCGTCGTCACCTAAAAACGGCTAACCCAGGCTCGTACACGCTTTACTTACTTCTCAATCACGCGTCCACTTTGACTTGACCGAACCGAACTCAAATTGGGTAAGTTCCGCTATCTGTACCGAAGAAAAATCATTGGCATTTTTTGAAACTGTTTTTGGCTTGGCTTTAGTTACTGTTTTTGACTTTACTTACGATCGTAATTATTTAGCGTGTGATGGAAAACGTGAGCGAGCACTAGCTGTGACCTGTGAGAGAGATAACTATTTATAGTTGCTAAAAGCTGGAGCTGAATTGGGGTTGTTTGTGATCTGGAATGAGGATAAAGGGATGCAATTACCATTGTTCATTTTGTTTCTTGTTCAGATCGTACAGTATGTATATAATGCGCCTGGAAATTCTCTGTTCCTGACTGGATGTATGTAGTTGTTCTTGGCTTGGGTTAACTAAAGACAGATTCCCCTTTAGTTCAGTTTTCTTATTGGCTAGTAAAGTCTAACTGTGATTTTATAGGATCGAACAACTATTATTTTATAGTCGTAGCCAGACAATCACTATCAGTTTTAGTGCAAGGAGGGAGCAATTGCATATGATAGCCGGATAGCCGTTCCAGTCAGAAAACAACGTCTAAAAAAAGAGTTCACTATAGGGAAAGAGACTACTGGCTTCAGTGGGGATGTGGGAGTCGGAATAAAAGTGTCTCAGCACGCTCTCTCACAATTAGTCAACGAAAGTATTTTCTTCCTAATTGAATTTATTTTCTCGTAGGGACGTTGCATTGGCTTGAACTGAAGAGTAAGTAGTTTTCTTGATTCTCGGACTCTTCTTCTTCTTGTACAAGTAAAGTATAAGATACAGTGGTGGATCTCAGGCCAAGTTACACTTTAACAACAGTATTATTTTATGTCTTTCTGCTTTAGCACTGTGGCATTTGGCTACTTTGCTCATGCTCATCTGATTTGATGCCATTCCATTGCTCCTCCATCCAGTCCAGAACAGAGACCCCAGCCAGCTCAGCTTCCTTCCCCAGCCACACATTTAATACATTCTACTTTTTTCTGGAAAAACGGAGAAGCTTCTTATATTCTCCCTTTGGCTTCTCTTGCTGTGGTCGTGCTCTGCTCAATATTCAATAAGAATCAATTCAACACTTGACTTTTGTATAAAAATCTGAAAAAACGGAGAAGCTTCTTATATTCTCCCTTTGGCTTCTCTTGCTGTGGTCGTGCTCTGCTCAATATTCAATAAGAATCAATTCAACACTTGACTTTTGTATAAAATTGCCCTAGAATTCTTTCAAGCATTGCATTGCACTCAAACCCTATTGAAAATAAATAAAAGTATTGTAAGTAAAGGAAAACAGTAAAGAAAGACGTGTCGAAGCCAAGCCTCTTACATAGCTCACGTACATAGCTTCGTCATTTTCACTAACAGACTTGATGCTTGATTTTTCAGTTCTTGTTTTGTTTTCAGTTGTATCTTGGGTTGTGGTTTTGCCCGTTCTTAGCAAAAATGAGCCGCCGATCGCATCGCCAAATATTTAGCAGCCTCGTATTGCAGATGACCTTTGCAGAGCCACAGCTACTCGACATGTACTTTTTGATGGGTCGCTCCTTGGTATCGTTCCTACCGTGTACTGTTGTATAATTTCACATAAAAGCAAAAGATAAACTTATTATTCCTCTTAAGCAAAAACATCTTTTCACTCCACAAGTCCACACTCAATCAATCTCTCTACTGTCTTTCTCTCTTTTCACTTTTACCTCTCATTTAAATTCACCCGCCGATTTTCTCCACAGTAGTTTTCTCTAGCTCATTACTGATTAGCTGGAAAATCGGAAAAGCAATGCCTTTGTTTACCTACACTTTGTTGTGAAAATATGAAAATCAGTTTAAAACTACCTACCTACTCATAAATCAATCCCACACATTTCGAATTTCGACTATCGAATACGATCCAGTTTACGGCATGTCTAGCACAATTTTTGTCACATTTACAAAGCATGGTGGTGATACTGATATCAGTTTGTTAATGCAAATAAATTACGTCCAAGTATAACCCTAATAACTAGCTGCTTTTATAGAAAACTGGTAATTATCATTTTATTAGCGCATTTTCAGTTCATTTTCCTTATAGTTATCAACTAATACTTGTGAAAAAGTGTGAAGAAGTTTTGACTACAGACTTTGTCGCATGTAATTGTTTTTATGTAATGTAAAATGGCTTTTCTAATCTACATTTGCAGGTCACACATGTCAAAGAAATGTTGCAAAAAATAAATCGCACAGCCCTATGTAGTTATTATGCTAGCCTATAGCTGATTTTTGGTTTTTTCTACTATTTTAAGCCAAATAATAAACTGAAAACGCTAATGTTGCCTAATAATAGCATAGAATTGGAAAAAACACAATAAATCATCTTGAATAGGTACACTTAGGTCATTTTACATGAAAATGCTTGATAGGGAGCAATTAATTGTACATTTTTGTGTCTAAATCTTGTCACTTGTGCCATGCCTTGTAAATGTAAGTGCAAAAATAATATTTGGTTGGACTGTGTATTTGTGGAAAAGTAATTCCTATATAGTAAAGTATCGAGAAATAAAACAGTCAGAGCTGTCTGTCTTGACTCACATCTGTACATACGAGTTGTGCAAATTGTGCATGTACTGCTGGATTGTTAACAGTGCGCAGTACAAGAGAAAAAAATTAGTCAAACTAGATACAGAATAGTACTAGTCAAGTCTGGGTTCTTATTTTTTTAGCATTTACCGTAAATAGATAGAGAATTTGACTAATTACTCAATGTAATTTGATGGTCGAAGCCTTCTGTGATTTGATTGTATGAGTGGTGAGTAGAATTGGTTGATCGCCTGCTAAAGAAGCCTACTTCCTCCTCAGCATCAAAAAATATTTCACCAAATTCGCCAGCCCGCTTATGTGCCGATCCATCTGATATGAAAAATCCAAACCACATGTATGTTTTACCGAAAACCTTTTGCTTTCTTTTTACGATTGACTTGACTTTGCTAAATATTATCTAAGTTTTGTCCGAAAAGAAAACTTTCGTGACCTTCGTGCCCGTAATAAATAATGAAACTTTGTCCCTTCCTCTTTATTTCTTTATTATGAAGCAGAATCTGTTAGTCCCCTTGTTGTAATATTAAGTGATGCTCTTTTATTGAGAATGCGCTAAAAACTTTCTCCTCGGACACTACTGACTAATTTGACAATGTTTTGTATCAATGCAAAGTCTCGTGTAAATTAACTGAATTGAAAATGATCTGCGTAAATGTAATGACCGTGCACTAATCTCCTATATAAGTTCATGTTGACTAGACATGCATTATCATTTGATCCAGCTGCTCAGCTTCTCAGATCTGCTTGGAATGTACAGTAAACAAATTTAATACCGTGGGAAGTAAAAAATCAATTGTTCAATTCAAGGCAAGCAGATGTAAACTATTTTATTCTTGCTACTTAATTCTTATTTATCACTGTCTCTCTCTATCTATCTATCTATTTATGTATTCTGTTGACAAAAACAAATGCACACACTACTTAACTCTTATTGAGTCTATCTATATTATAATTAATCAGTGTACTCGTACTATCCAAACTTTTCTGCCAATAAGTATCCTAAGATGCATCCGCCAAAAGCAAAATGCGAGCAGATCTGATCAAAACCAGGTCGGACGTATTTATTTGTACTTTATATCTACTCTATTATTCTCTGTATAGTAGTCAATTACTTTTTTTAACCATTTTTTATTACTATTTGTTGTTAACTTACTGGTTGAGCTCGTGTCCTTCGTCCCATGCTCCCTAATTGTACTTTTTCTCAAAGTAGCTGTCTTGGTTGGTGATTGCAAGCTGTGAGATATGAATTTGTTACTCAAGGCTCTCCGCCTTTTGCCAGACTGCAAATAATTACATTATAGATTACTGTAGGTTATTATCGCCAAAAGCCTAACTCTATATTATAGTTTCAAGTTTAGCATTCTTGTCGAGCAAACACATTAATCTACTCATTAGTTCTTATTTTACTACTAGCTCTACTCTGTAGTAATAAGTAATACCTTATTATTATTCTCCCTTAATATTACTATATACTTGCACTATATAGATAGCATATAATTGATAATAGTGCAAGGGCTTATAATAATTCCTCGTTTTTCGTTCATTGTACTTGTACGTGTATGTATCTATAGGTACTTTCTATGTATATTTGTATAATGTACCTGCATTTATGTATGAGACCCTCATAGTCATCAGTAATCAAGTCTTAAACATTAATCCCTACTACTAGCTACTAGTAACTATACTCCCACTTTGTACATAGTTAGCAAAAATGCCTACACTCATCACACTTTCTTTCCTTTGTCTTGTCTCCCCATAAAAGCAATAGCAACTCTAGTTTTATTATAGTTTACTTAGCCTCTGTACATATATAGCTACTTTACTTACTTAGTAGAGTTTTAGACTCTAAGTCTCATGTCATGTCATTAAGACAAGTTAACTGTCATGTTACGTTCTCCGCAACATTAGCATTACAGGCACATAAACTTATAGTCAGACTAATCTAATACGAGATCGTTATTTGCTGTATGTATACTTACTTACCCTCTCTCTCTCTCTCTCTCTCTCTCTCTCTTGCTACATTTACCTTTACGAAGAGAATATGCAAATAGAGTGCAGATATTTAGATAGTTGAAAGTCGACACGACACCCCGTACCCTAATATCTATTCATTTCAGAGCATTAACTAGTAAAATGAGTGGAGGAGGCAGGTACGTTAGTTATTGTTAGGATATGACATTTCTTTCTCCGACATTCCCCCTTTCGTTATGCAGCGATAATTTTATTAGAATTTGCAATTAGTCCCCCGTAATGTTAGCATAATAAATTACAAAGTAGATTTAGGTGAACTCAATGTGTTCAGTTCTCGGATACTTAAATACAATCTGCTCGTACAATCTGGAAACTGTTTGTGTCCCTTTTAATGCACATTTAATATTATAGTCTCTCTCTCTTTCTCCCACACATATATCTATACATGCTAATAGATGTAGAGTGTACTCGTTTAAAATATATTATGATTTGAAATGGATCTATTTATATACTATAGTATGTGATTTAGGTTTTAACGAGAAACTTTTTGAAGTGTCAGCTTGCTTCTTGTATGATGACATTCACTGAGCTTTGTTCGATTGACTTGACTTGATTTGACTTGTCAAATTCGCTTCGCTTCCTATTAAGCAAAGCAAAAGCAAAGTATTTGTACTCCCGTTAAATGTAAATGTGATGTTTTTGCATTACACTCTGTTTCTATTTTATGGACGCGACTACTACTACTAGGCGTACGTTACATACTCACTTAGCTAAATGATGGAAACTAAAGGAAAGCAAACCACTTGAGTAGAGATACTTTATATTCTATTACGTAAGGCTGACTTGACTTTTGACGTGAACTCAACTTGACTCAACTCAAATCCAAATGTCATCAAGCTCAGCTTTGTAATTATTCTCTTGGTGCCGCTTTATCTCTTAGTCAAGTCTCTCTTTCTCTCTCTATGTTTACTGTACCTCATTCTATGTAAATAAGGTACAATAATAATGTAAATCCTTGTATATAAATATTCTAATGTGTGTGGTAACTTAACTTAAGCGCTATCAACAACCAAGCATTTGGCTTCCAGAATACAGTCAAGTTGAGTTGAATGACTTTCTTCCCAATTCTCTACTCAAGTGTGAAATAATATGACGTGATGAGGTGATGATCACTCCCTGACTCGTACTAAAAACGTCGTTAATAAAGTAACACTCACATCTCATCAGGCTTTTGACTTGTATTTAAATAGTCTATACCTACCTACCTACCACTATCTAGGACAACTACTAATATGCAAGTTATTATTATTATGATTTATTTATTACACATCTGTAGCACTATGGATAATCTCCCGATAGAATTTAAGTCTTGTCATTTTTAGCCTCTCTGTGGTTGGTGATGCCCTTTATAGCAAGTAAGGAAAAGGCTTAGCTTTACATTAATAAGTGTCTCGTAGACGCTAATTGCGATTTAAGCTGAAATACTTTAATTTTCAAACCCCTCCATACACATTTTTTTTGGTGAATAATGCTATTGCATTATAGAAAATCCCGTCGCTACTAATTATTTACCAAAAGTTAACGTAACTCAATCACTTGTACATGCTGAAGTTTATTTTCTTTTTGATTTGGAATGCGATTAAACTAATTTTACAATTGTTTACAGAGAGATGATGAAGGAAAAATAATAATAATTATATAGCCAAAATACTACACAACAAACAACCTATAATGAGCTTTGAATCGCTTATTTTTTTATATTCTTATAAATTGCTTCCCGTTACATAACGAATGGCAAAACGTTAGTATCTAGCATCAAGTTTTCTCTTTTGTTATTATGTTATGATCTACAAACGCAATAACTTATTATTTGTACGCTTTTTATTCTTTAACTCATTAAAAGTCATTATGTATTTTACTTGCTAGGTTTTGTTGGCTAATTTAACAGGGACATTGATATTTACAGATAAATTATGACATTTGAATGGTAATTTGCCTGCAAATAATGCAAACAAGATATTTCTACGATCTTCTGCGTCTTGTTTACTTAGTATCTTCTATTATCTGTATCACTGCGTGTATAGAATATTCTGTAGCGAATTACAGGGGACGCCTTGGACTATTAGTTAAAGTAATGATATTAGTGGAATAAATTGAGCGAAATGAGTTCTAAAGCCGTAGACAATTGTAGGTAGATTAATAAATGTTAAAGATAAGTCGCATTAAGGATGCTACGCATTTAAGTTCCAGCCTTATAATTCCTTGCATCCCATCAACCTGAATATTGCCCACAAATATAGCTATAGATTCTGTCTGTTAATTTACTCTACCTATAAACACACAGCATAATTGCATCAGCTTGCAATCACAAACTTTCTTCATTCCCTGTCTCTAACATCAGAGCTATTGTTGTCGTATTTCTCGTATCTGATAATGATTCTTCCAGTTACCAATTTCGTACGAAAATAAATCTGCTCTGAAGCAGTTGAGTTGCTGAATATTGGATGATAAGCTTTTCTGTCTTTTGAGAGCTACTGCAAAATTCTGAAAGTACAAATAAGATAGCTTTCATTCTTTATAATATTTTTCGATGAGAAAACGTCCTGAATATTATTATGCTTTTTTCTTATGTTCAAGCCAAATGAAGCTGCTGCAGTTTAAGAGAAGGGACCTATGAAAAATACCCCACGATAAAGTTTGTTGTTGTTGGGGCCATTATTATAGTGATTGTACTAATTCAGGTTTAATTGTGAATTTTACAGTTGCTGGACACCCTCCTGGTGTGCCTCGATTTTAGAGCGGCCGTCGTTGGCAAATCTGTTCATTTGATGCACAGTAAGCTCGTCTGTCATAATCTCATCTCTCTCTCTCCTCCGTGTGTAAATATCATGCTGCTATTGTTTAGAAAATAATTCAGTAGAATATTACATTAAATGAAAGGAAAAGTCAATATATGTACACTCCTTTCTTTCCCTGCATGCTCTCTTATTATAATAGACCTTTCTCATTCTCTGTCCCAACTCCCCTTAAGTCATCTTTAATAATTAAAATTCTTAGAAATTAACGTAATTAATGAGCATTCATTAATTGATACGTAGCAGCATGTTTTATTGTTGAATGTTGCTTGCTATTTGAGTTTCTCTGTGTGATGACATAGGATGAAATAATGGTCCTTGTATTGTTCTGTTGAAATTTGCCAGGAATTGCCTCAATCCCACAAAAAATAAACACAAACTACATACAACAAGGAATTCCGAGTGACTTTAGTGAGGTATAAAGTAAGTATGAGAGAACCCGACGGAAACTAATTGAGCAAATAGAAAACAAAAAGCGAACCGAACCCAAAAAAATCTACTGGAAGAATTCCCTTTGTAAATGATGAGGTCCAGGGCAGGCTGTCTGTTTTGCGTTCCTGACTGTTTTCGGACTGGAACTGGACAGAGAGCTCCTTCATACTAAAACGAAAACTAAATCTAATTGATACATAGGGATGAGCACAAACAAAATTACATTTAAATGTTAAAACTATTATAATTCGTATTACATAGTCAGGAAAAAAAATGAAAAGAGCCGGACCGAATATCTCTTCTCTCGTCTTGTCATCTTTCAAGAGTCTTTCACTTCAAACCTACTGAAGACAAAATCAGTTTTTATTGCATTTAATCTTTGTACAGAACAGGCATGACATTCGGGCAAGGCGAGCAGATACGAGAATATCCAAGTTAAACTCAAAACTGCTATTATATTAATTATATAATTAGTAGAGCTATTATTGGTGGAGAGAGAACTGTTGTCGTGTGACGAAGGAGGAGACTATTGTCATGTTGGATTCTAAGAAATTATAATATTAACAGTCAGAGATCATCTGAGAAAAGGACTGATCAGTGCTGAGGCTATAGATTGTAATGTACTAAGTCGCACCGACGTTGAAAATCTCTCTGTGCAGTGCAATGTGTGTCAATTTCTAAAATAGATTGATAAATACTCAAGGCAAACTCTTTTCCTTCATCTCTCTCCCTCCCTCTCTCACTCACTCTAATTCTAAATAGAGGAAAATCCAAGAAATCTGCTACTATAAAAAACTGCTATCTCTTAACAAGAAATGCAACGCAATAACAGACTACAGACTATGAACGTGTAAAGTGCAGAATCTAAAATCTTTTCTCTGTACAAGGAAATATCTTCTTCGTCTCGTCTTCTTCTCATACTCATCATACTCCGAATCACTTACAGTAATTTAGCTCTCAATCTCATTCCGTACTAATCCATTGGATGTGAACGAAAGGGAAACGACAGAAGAAATAAAAAACAAAGCTGGCTCATAGCAGTCAAAGTCAAGTCGACAGAAAAACTAACTTGTCCTTCTTCTCCAGACTCGCAAAAAGAAAAGCAATGAAAATTGTCATTTGTCATCTGATGTCAGGCAGACAGACAAGTTTAGCACTATCTCTATACTATCTCTCTCTGCTATTACTACAAAACTACAACGTAGAAAAGGAAGAAGAACTCTACACTAAAACTCCTTGACTATCTATTATTTCTTTTGTCACGTTGTTACGTATTCCATTGAATGTCTCTCGTCGTCGTCGCGTCTTGTATTCAATGCAAGATTCAAGGAATCTTAACTAAGTTGCTCGAATATGTATGGAAATGAATCTAAAAGATGCCAGAGAGTTGTAAAAGAGAGAAGATGAGAAGAGGCTCTCAATAACTAACTAACTAAGTAGTTTAGTTATTGGCTTAACGAAGTTAAGAGGGAATGAAAGGACACGGAGTGTCAAGGCAGAAACACTTTAAGTAGCAAATGCAAAGGACAAGGAGAGAGAAGAAAGAAAAGAAAATTAAATCCAATGCAGACAGGGTCATCCAATTTATGGATATTATTTCATTGATGACATGACAAGTTTCTCCGACACAAGAAAAAGGAATGTAAAAAGGAAAGGGGAGCTGAATTGTGATACAGTCTTGTCTTCGTGATGTCGACTCTTTGTCAGTGTAAATCATCTCGTTTAATCTCATCCATTTCATTCTCATTCAAACTCGATCACTTCACTTAAACCCATCACACTCAAACAAATACAATACAACAAAACAACAACAGAAGAGATAACAATTACAAATATAAAATACTATAACTATCTACCTATAGCCTATCTATATATACCTACACGCATCTTCTTTTATTCGACTTTTCTTTCATGTTACAAAATACATTATGTAACTACACACCCAAACCTTATTTATCTTGTGTAGTAGAAAGCAAAAGCAAAGCACTTCGCAATGTCAACTAGTAGTCGACACGACGGAAACTCGAGAATGAATACGCCCGCAAAACAAAACACTCTTCAATAACCTATTCTATTCAATAGTTATAATAATAGCTACTTATTTGCACGGACGCCCCTAGATATATTTCTTAATCTGTTGTTTAATTAACACGATTACCATGTATACCGTTCCATTCATAATTCTCATTCAAATATTTAAAAATGTAAACTTCTAGTCTGTTAACATATAAGTTGTTTTCTCTTTTGACCACCATCATCACCAAGTACTATTTTAGGAGGTAAAAAACTAACATTTGTGTACATTTACAGAAATTGATATGATTAAGATATGTATAAGACTCATGTAATTCACTTTCTAGTTACCCAACTGAACTGTTTTATGTATATTTATAGTATTTTCTGTTTTAAATTATGTAATAAGGTAATATAAAGCTAGGTGCATGTAGGACGTAATTATGTTTTCGGTCCTAGCCTGAAAATTGCTGGAAAAAAAGATTGCACTTCACAAAGTAGACTAGCCTTGCCTGTGGCATCTCTCGCGTTCGGGTTCACGATTCACGCATTTGTATGTACCAAAATTCTTCGTATGTCCAATTAAGTACGCTACCAAAGTAAAAGAAAGTAAAGAAGAGGAGAAAAGGAATTTTCTCCCTACCATTCGCAAACAGCTAAAGCTATATACAACGTCAAAGTAAAAAAAGCTATAACTATTATCCAAAAGGTGACTAGATAAAACCAAAAAGTATATTATAAGATCCGAATGAAAATGGTAAAGAATGAGCTGGGCACGCCTATCTCTGCAAAGCAAAAGCTAATTACATAAACCATGGCATGAAGAACAGGAAAACAAAACAATGTAAAGCAAAGCAAAGTATTAAGTATTAAGCAAACTATTGGTTCTCTCTACTGCATTGTACTCTAATTATTACTGAATACACTAAACTACTACTACGACCCATTGTTGTAGCTAGTTATAGGTATTTAAGTAATTATATATGCAAACACTCTTTAAAAAAAACTCTACACACGAAATACTATTTACATCAGATCAGATCACAAACAAAATATACACACAATGTTCCTCACATACAGCTTTTACTCATTGTCACTATATTTGTCATCTGAAGAGAAGAAGAAAGCAGCACTAACATAATTCATTGCTGATACTCGGTCATGTCACAGACACAAACGTCAGTGCACAACTATAAGACAAATATCTTGTATATTATATGCATCCTACCTACCTACTACTACTAGCAACTCAAGAATTATATTCCTCTCAACGAAAATCATACATCTTTGTCACAATTTAAAATTCATGAAAAGAAAAGCTACTGACACTGAAAATCAAAGCAGACTTTTAGCGAAATTCTCTGAAGAAATCAAAAAAGGGGGAAATTGAGACGATATTATTAGAATTGTTTTGGAAAGTGCATGGTAAGAACCATGCAATTTCAGTGTCCTACATTATCTCAGTGACAAGTGACATAAAATATAAAAAGAGTATCGCTACAGCTATACCTAGCTATAGGATGTCATGTCTTTGAAAGTGTCGCGTGAATGACCCTGTAATTCAATTCAGGCTGTATTGTATGTATGTATGAGTATATTATATACAGTAAATCACTATGTAAGCGTACAATTAGTTAGGTATTAAGCTATTTTAATTATAAGTCAGTTCATATATTACACATATGGATTAGTTAATTAATTAATATTCAGATCATTCATGATATTGTTATGATGAAGGGTCATAGCGATGATGGAGACTTCCAAAAGGAACCAGAAAGTAATTATAATTCCATTACAATTGTGTCTGTTTTAGGTTGTTCTTAGATTATGTACATTTATGAGAAAACTTTTCAAGTCCAGTTAAGGAAAAACAGTTCGTTCGCAACAAGAGTAACAAAACAAGTATAGAATGTATACAGAAATGAAGCAGGATTGAATCTATTTAATTGTAATCCTAAGATAAGTACTATAATATATAAGCACCATAATTAATTATAATATCTATATACAGGTTAATAGCGTAAAAAATATTTACGGATCAACCACACACAACTTTACATGGTAAGCTGCAACATTTTGTAAACGTTGTAACTTGTAAGTTAAAAAAAACTGAGGAATTTTAGTCTTAAGTTATTTCTAGATTATATATAGTTACTTATAATTATACTTGACTGTAAAATAGTACTAAATAGGTATTAGTGAAATACTTTTAGAAAATGAATGTATAATTAAGTCATAAAACGATATTATCGGTTCCAGTCTCAGCCAGTCGAGTCACTCAAAAAACAAACTACCTAACAACTGAAAAGCCAACTGATAAAAAATGATTTTTAAATCTGTCTCTACATAATATCGCTTAAAAAGAGAGATTCTATCAGTCTAAAAGTCTGAAAAACTCATCTGGTACTGTTAGGTTACAATGCCAGAACAGAGCAGATTGGTTTTAGGTAGTCTAGTGGGAGGGAATTGAGAAAATACTCTGTCTTCTTGAAAAAATGTAGCTAGGATCACGATCTACCTTGAGAAAAGTTGAGAAAATCTGAGTAGATTCTTCAATTATACCTCGTATATATAAAATGACCGCTCTATCTGTCTGTATGTACAATGCAGGTAGATAGTCGAGTTATTATATAACCAGTCATGTCATGATACCGTCATTATTTATTTAATGTATTACGTAATTATATAATCCAATTACCCACTAAATATCTATTTACAAAAGTATTGTTAGAAAATGTCTTTAGAAGTTAATGATTTAGTGATTATGAAATTTCAACTTTTAACATGAAAGTAGACACCAGGGATGTAATTGTATAAGGAATTCTTAGCAATTAGTTAGTATTGTAGTTTGACATACTTAAAAAAAGTAAATTCTACGTACTACTCTATACTGTACGTCTTATCCGTCACTATATTGAGTGTTGTCCATGTCGTTTTCAATGAGAGAGAATGAGAGTGGTCTGGTCAGTCAGTCAATTGGATTTTTGTAATGTCATTCGTGTCCAATTAGTAAGGTTTTCCGTTTTCTTCTTTCATTTTTCATTAATTATAGATTTATATAGCATAGCTATAAGTAGCACTCTAGAATTTAGTAGACTAAAAGAAAACCTTATAGACATAATATTTATTATTATTATTAATAATCTATCTACTGTACTGTGTACTATATACATGATACTGAAACTAATATGATAAATGGTAACAGAAATACCTACCCAACTGAACTAAATTATATTGAAGGATAAAGGAAGGTGAAGGGGACTAGAGATACATACATAATATAGTTTACATCACACACAGCATAATAGTTTTTAATGTAATCATTAAAAAGGCTGCAAGTCAGCAGATACTTACCATACCACAATTATCTATATATTAAAATATTATATCTATACCACTAAACGATAAAAACTAAATCTAAGAAGGTTGAACGTAAATAGGCTATAGAGGAATAAAATGGAGACAAAAAATAACAAACGACACGTGTTGTGATATAGAGAAATGCAAACTATTTCATCACAGAACATTATTTTCCGATTGATTTTCAAAATTATCTTGAGTTAGGAATTATTTTTGATTTTTGATTAAGATCTGATGCCCGTTATAAATACACTATACAGTTACATCCATGCCGTAAATCAAATATCAAAGTGAGTATCTTCATACTAGTCAGGTATGCTCAAAGAACAGAGTTCCCGAATCGTGACACATGATAGAAAAAAGGTCCTGGCACAAAAATAATCATTTCTCTGCTTTTTGGCTCTAATTGAACCTATTTATCATGATGAAAAGAAAGATTATATGAAAGTAGTCAGAAGAAGAATCAGGAAATTAGTAAAAAGAGTCCAGTATACATTAGAAACGCTGAAGATAAAATATGATAGCTAGCTAGCTACTAATTTCCACTTAGCGCAGAAAAGCATAAAATTTTGGAAATATCATACGGTGCATTTAGTTTGTGTATTTGTTCGAGATAATTGTTTGCCTTGCATTTGAATCTGTCTCTTTGATCTGAAACCACTTGTATTGAACTAATGAGTATAGGAGGCAAAGGATTATTGGAAGTCTCATAGTCAGCCAGTCAGTTAAAGGTTAATTAATTATATACTTACGTATAGTTAAGCATCTAATTAAGCTGTAGCATTTATAAAGCTTACTACTATACTTATCTTCTTGTGTGTGTTATTGTTAGCGCTCTAGAGAGATAGATTGAGCAATGCAAAATGGAAATGCAAAGAGCATAACGTAAAATGTAGCTACCTACATTAAACATTACGTTACATACGATCTGAAGACTATAGAGACTGTTATTATGCGGTAAGAATAGCATCAACAATATTAATTAAAGCAGAGGAAATGTTGGCATTATTCCGATTCCTGGCAGACAGACAAAAAGATCCTATTGTCTTTTCATCTTTTGCCGAAAGGAATAACTAGCCACGTATTGTTTGTGTGAAAATATCATAAGATACAGCTATAGTGATGCTTTATAGAAGATTGAGCAAGAAGAAGTGTAAAGAGAATAGATCAACATCAAATTATTCTGTTTCGCTAAGCATTAAATAAGGACGATGTCTCTAGCTAGGTGAAAAGAAATTGTTACGCATTTGTTTGACACATTAATTGTATAGATAGTGAGCGAGACGTATAATAGTCGTGTGCTGATAATTTAAGACATTATCTGTAGTCTAAACATACATTTCCTAAATATATTATACCAGCAGTCATTTAATCTAATTCTCTACTAAGCTATACTCTATCTACACGTAACTTACGTAAGTGTAAACACATAACTTATTTACTGTGTGCATTGTGTACAAGTGTTTCAACCGTAGTAGGATGTACTAGGATGTTGTGTAGGATGTTTGTTGTGAGCTGAAAACGTGTAGGCACATATTATAATCCTTTCTATTCTATTGCTATTTACGTCAGTGCTATTTACAAATAACTTTCTCTCTACAATCAAATCAAACTGCAATCAATCAAGTGAGTGGTTTTGTTATTGTTGGCTCCTATAAAAATGTCGCGTATGTGTGCTAATGTAATTTCAAACGCAGTTCATTCATTGTTGTCGCTTACCTACTACTTTATTATCTACATAATAGGAAGTACTAATATTTGGCTATTAGAACATAGAAATGTGCATTTACGTATCACAAGGAAAATAATACAAGTACACTGTTAAAAAAAAGGTACTGAATCTATGCAATTAATTAGCGAATTTGAATTATTCAACTAAGAAACTGATGTGCAGGTGTTTTGAGAGATTGTAAAAAATTGATGTTTAAGCAGGAAAAAATATTCATCGGGTTTAAATGTCGATCTCAAGGGATATATAGGCCTTTTAATTCTAACATAATAATTACTAAAGGCTTGCTTTAGAGAGAAAGAAATTCATGATAATAACAGGATAAGTTTAATGCACGCAGATTACAATAGATTGAATTGG
>JABASI010002161.1:0-20775 GCA_019776505.1 Tomocerus nigrus
CTGCATATTTATCAGTCAACAGCCGTTCCAGGAGACTAAACGCTTTTAAATAAGGTACCGTAGCTAATATTTATCTGTAACTTCCAAAGGAACCCTGTTTTCCATTCTCATTCAACAAACGGGAAAAATATTTCTATGTTTATTGTGATGAGCTGCACAGAGAATTTCAAATATTGCAATTTAGCATAATAATATCGTGCGTACAACATCTAAAGTTAAGTGAAAGTTGCATTTAATGGAAAATAAATATTTTTACGCGTCAATATTTTTAGACGTTTCGTTGTGCAGGCGTTAAAAGGAAAATCTAATATACATGGTGAAAAATAGATTCAAATGTTTTCCTTGTTTGATATTAGGAAATGCAATCTCTAAATCCTACAGTAAAAAAAGAATTGGATATGCAGTCCCATTGTTCAATCAGTACTTTCACTAATTTCCGTTCTGATTTTAAGACAATGCAAAGATCGTGTTCGTGTAGGTGGGGGTTAGGAGTGCATTCATTTTAAGGTACTTACTTAATGTATTTTAAGTGCTACAACCTGAATACAATTAAATGCTACATTGTATTGTATGATATTGCCGTTTCTTCATTGTGACTTTGATTAGTTAGTTCCATGAGATACCAGAAGTAACTTCCGATAGCATGTAGTTGATAAAAAGGGGAAGAAAGTAGGAGAGCTTGAGTTAAGCTAAGTGGATTGAATAGGAGTAGATGTAGATGAGTAGGAAGATAAAATGATCTTTCTCGTCGTGTGGTAAAAGGACAACTATGTCATGCAATGCAGCACTCTAAGCGTTTTCCAAAAGGCAGCTCGACTTCCTTGGCACTTCCGCCGTTTCTTTTCTGCTTTATCACACGTTATACATATACATAAGACAGACTTCAATCTTTTCAACTTAACGTAGCTTATTGTTAGCGTAAAGGTACTTTCGTAGGGAAGGGAGCTTTTCTCTTTAGGAGTCCACTCGGCCTCCGATTCGGTTCACTACGGTCAAGTCAAGCTTAGAAAAATCTTTTCCTGAGTTTTAGCGGAGAAAAGTTTTTTGCGCGACTTTCTTGGCGTAGTATGTAACATCAGGGAGTGGAAAACTGGAATACTATTGGAAGTAAGTAGTCTTTTATTCAATTCCGAAACGTGCTTTCAAGATTTTATTCATGTGCGTTTCCGAATGTATTATACTAATGCATTATCTATAGCAAGTCACCCATTGTCCTATTGGAATGTGTTTGCTTTCTCTCTTTCTCTGAGAAGTAACCTCTTTGTCCTAGACTACATATAATATATTTATCCTTGTGCTCAACCCCATATCCTTTTGTGCCTTATTCCAGGTGTCAATAGAGAATTATCTACTAGCGATCATAACTTCATGTCGTGAATGTTAAAAAGAGGGCACATTACACGATTGCTGCTGAGACAAGTTATTTCATGCACTGCTGCTGTTCTAATATCTGCAAAAATACACATAAATACACATCCAGTTATTCCGACAGGCTATTGTACTGCAATATAATTCAAATAGAAAATAAACTTGGAACTTATTGACCAGAGGACTAGAATGGACAAATATTTCCTGTGTATAAATCTCGTTTGAGAACTTTCCCTGCTTTCTCCATTTTCTCTTCCTGGCATGAAGTATGGTAGATTTCATACCTTTACATCCTATAAAACTTAAAATGATTATACGTTCCAGTAGTCAGAAATATAATAACGGAGAAATAGGAGTCGGCACCCAAAGCCCAAGTCTAACTAAACTGGTCATATTTACGGTCTTAATAAATTAAATTTTTGCAGCATACTGTGTTGTTCTTGGTATTAAGAGTTCATAGCAAGGTATACTGCGATCATAAACTAGTTTTCTTAAGTAAGGGCTCAGCGAGACTTCCTAAATGGTCTTTGTTCATGCACTTTTCTCGAATGGACAAGACTAACAATGTTTAACTACCTACTGTACGAAAATCGATAATCGCATTACTTATTTTTATATTGTCTATTTTCTGAATGCGAAATATTGAATACAATGCTCAAAGCAGCATTAGCAACAAAAGAAAGGAGTTATCGCATTTTCAAACGGGTAGCTTTCATTCATTGTTACTATAACTTGTATACGATTACAATGTGACTTTTCATTCCGTGGGGGACGTAGTCTTTTTGCCCAGGTCATGTATGGGAATAGGAGACCGATCATGAGCATTTTACAAAATAATCTATTACCTTTGCCTTGCATTTTTCATCGACGAAAGTGCAAGTAAAGGCACGAATACCTAAATGCACTTTCTATTTATGACCGCATATGGAATTCCATCTTAGAAAAAATGAAGTCTCTCGCTTCTGTATTTATATTTATATGGTGTCTTCCAAAAGCCTCCTTTGAACACTTCATAATTTCGATTTCCCTGTGGAATTCAATTTCTCGCCTACTTTTTTAGATTATCTCAGACATTCTTGAGAAATGGACCATGCAGTTTCCCCATTTCTTTTTATTGGTATGTTATTGATGCAAATGTAGTATCTTACGAATTTACGAGTTATCTACTTAAGTAATAATGTAATATGGGTGTATTTGTATTTGTCAAGTCTTTATAGTCATATACTTATTACGATGAACATTTTATTTCGAGTACTTTCAGGAGAATGTCGATGTAGAAAGTTTGTGAATGAAAATGCGAGACCTGGGACACATTGACAAAGGAAAGTCTACTATAGTGACATACATTCTTGCTACGTGTCCCTGCAGTTCACATTGGAAACTTATTAATTTGCACACGATGCAAGAATGCAGTTTCCCGTTTTATCACTCTGTGCCCGAAGTTACAATTTCCCGTTTAATAGAAACTTTTTTTCGGAATTGTAGGTGCTACATATTGGAAATGTACTTTCTCCTGCTTGTCAAAGTGTATTTCAGTTCAATTTTATATGAATCAATAAATGAAGTCATGTCATCCGTTTGTAGTATTAATAATGGCATTCGCATTTGCATACTGTCAGGTAATAATATTTGTTACTAGAATTGCCATTCTTCAATAGATGTCTGATGTTTGTCCTGTAACTTGTTATATGAGAATCAGTTTTGTGTGCCACTGGAAAATCATAAATGTGTCTGTGTGCGCCAGAATATTGACGTGGATTCCGAGGAGCTTATTTGCTTATTTCTCGAATTGTATGCTGATGGTGTAAGCTCTAAGTAAGCAATGGTGTGCAGGTGTTATTGCCAGTGCGTTCATATATTTGCATATGGATGTGTGTGAGGAGGAATTTAGATTTATGTCTTTTATCAGGGAGTGAAAGGAGTATGAGTGGATATAAATATAAGTAGAAATGCAGTACAAAAGAGCTGATTTGGGAATTGTGCTAGTAGAAGAGAGAAAGTATTCTCTATGGAATTTTTTTTTCTTACAACTTTTGAGAGATATTAATTTTCCTTGAAGTATTTTTTACGTGTATGAAGGAATTTGAACTGAAGGCTTGATACAGATACAGAGATACATGCTACATGGCTACATATTTACCAGTTGAAGTAGGTAGTTTTCTGAATCGAGCATGAATGTCTTGTAGGTCGTAAATAGTTAGTACAACGATAACTCGCGTTGTTAAGTTCATGCAAAGGGAAAGTCGAGGGAAATCCGTGAACCAAAATAGCGGACTACCTACCATGTACATTGAGACTTCTCTACTTCTTCGATGCTATGTGTGTTTCCAAGTATTGACTGTAATGTTATGTTGGATTGCATTCTGTTGTGGCTTGGAGTGTTATGTTCCGTTGTTTAGCTATGCAAAAACTAAATTCTTATCACTGTCTATATACTTAGCACACTCCTGTTGGACTCTTCCTATTGCTGACATATAAAAGTTTAAGGAAACCGCTTTCCTGGAACGAAATGTCATTTTCAACGCTTGGCTTCCTTCAATTCTAAAACGACTCTGTCATCCATGTCAGCGGATTTGAGTTAGACGAGAGGTTACACTTCTCTCTCTTCATATACTTTTCGAGTCCTCTCTGCTATTTATAGTGTCATCCGAAATATATTCTATATATAACTAGGTTGTCTGTTCCAGCCGTCATGTACTGATACTAAGTAGAGCTAATACTGTGCTGGTATTAGCTTCTATTTCCTACATTTTATGCATTTGTGCATATTATTTAATTTGACCTAAGCATTTTCAACTCTTCTTTCTATACTTAAATTTTCATATTCAAAAACTCAGCTTTTGAAATAAAACATTTTCTACAGTATTGACAGTGCATTTAAGTGCATAGGCCATAGATATAGGCCGCCTATATCTATTTACTGTATTTCTAATTGTGCATGCTACTAGTTGAATTGAAATAATACTTTTGAAAACACGGCTGAAGTAGTATAGTATTTAAACAATTTATGTAAGTGTGAGTCCTAGAAAACATGTCTCTGTATGCATCGTATGCAAAATTTATATGTTATATAGTTTTGTAAGTTTACTTTCTCAAGTGTAAATGTAGTTACTGAATCATTGTCAGAGTGCCAAGCTGAAATAAAGTTCCCAGTTCCGGAGCGTGGAGTGCTTTCACCATTTATTCATTCCTCTCTCAACGGAAAGGCGCAGTACACAAAAGCTTATTAAATAGTCTGACTTTAGTGCTGATACAGAGGTTGTTCTTCTAAATGACTAGTCTATTGTCAAACTACTTACATATGTACCTATATATCATATATAAGGAGATATAATATCCTTATGAAGATATTATTATATACATGTAGTAGGACATTTAATTTTCAGTCTTTAGAGGTTAGTGATTCATTCATTTGCTAACACTTGCACTATGGTTCATAAACGACTGCTGCGAAATTAAACTATTCTTTATTGTGCATAGCATTAGTTGTGCTTAGCGAGGATTTATGTAGGGAAAGTTAGATTCACGTCTTGTCTTGGATGCTACGTCATGTCATGCATGTCAGTATTTCATGCATGCTCTGGTTAAGAACGGCACGCCACGACCCATTGACTCCCTCGTCATTTTTCTTTTCTTATCTTAAAAATGCTCTCATCTACTTTTTCGCTCACAGATAAAGAATTGCTTCGTAAACTAATGGACAAGAAGTAGTAAATTGTTAGTTAACAGACTTAGTTATCTATACTTAGGTTTGTGCTTTGTGATCATTGACGGAGTTATTATATGTCCACTGATAATGCTACTACTAAATTCTGTCTTCATAAGGAAGTTTTACCGTTTCGTGCTTGAGAAAGCGCAGTAGAGCTCCATTTTCCATTTAATCAAAGCCGTAGTGAAAGTATTTGTAGGCCATTTCCTTTGCTTTCAATTACTTGTTATTTCGGCAGTGGTTTTTATGCCAGCTGAGAAATAGTGTAAGTATAGTTCGTATGTATATATGTGTAGCTCTGTTCTACCTGCCACCGCAAAATACAGAGATTCATCATTGTCCTAGAAGCTTCTTTAACTCGGGTGCTAATAGAATGGCAAAGTGTGAATGAAAGAAAATCGATAAGTAATAAACTACTCCTTCCCGCAAGCTCTGTTCTACCTGCCACCGCAAAATACAGAGATTCATCATTGTCCTTCTTTAACTCGGGTGCTAATAGAATGGCAAAGTGTGAATGAAAGAAAATCGATAAGTAATAAACTACTCCTTCCCGCAGAGCCAATAAAGCAAAACAGATTCCTCTATTCCAGATCCCACTCCACCTAATCCTACTTATGTCTATTTCCTTTATTTATATATGTATATGTGTATGGATGTTACTAGTGCCTAAGTCTACACTTCCTTTTTGCGTTGTGCTTAGAGCATCATGCATGCATGCATAGGATAATAATCTAGAAGAGAAAGTACGTGAGTCTTTGGCATCTGTAGTCTACACTTTCCCATTTACAATCAAGAATCTGCTCCACATGAGAGCAGACAGACGCTGCTACATAAAATTGCCTAGCTATGTTTTTATTTGTGTGCATCATGTTCTGTCAATGTATGCAAACCGTAAGGAGTACGTAATGCTCAAATCAAACCCAGACTCATGCTGCTTCATCCCTTTCCCTCAATATGCTTTCTCATCTTGCATTCTCGACGTGTTCTTTTCAGCGCTATTCATCCACATCGTGTCTAGCGCTAGGGAGCAAGGCAGTTTACAACAAATACAACAACAAACACTTTATTTGGCACTATTTTCCTAGTTTTCAAACTTAAGTATCAAAGGAAAACCCATTGTCTTGGTTTACCTTTAGAAGATGTGCAAAGTGGAAATTTGTGCATCCTTCATTGAGAAAATTGTTAAGAGGAAAACAAAGGAAATGCAGTTTTACTCCAGCCTCTTTGTGATTTTCCCTTGTAATAAGCTCCGAGAAACATTTCTAATTCATAATGCATTCTTAATAAATTCAGAAAGGAAACTGGTCCTCCTAATTGTAGTTTTTGCCTTTTATCTTTCCGTCCGAGTTTCTATGAACTGTTTGTGAACTTTGTTGTTAATATGTAGAATACCACAAACTACTAGGTAAGTGCTTAAATTATAAGAGCGTGCTGGTAGGCATGTGCACCTACTTAATTAATTCAATCCACAGATCGGCATTCGTGAGAACTATAAATTAATTTTTGAAGTAGTTGCATTGCATTATGCATGTCTTGCAATGTGAATTTGCCCTAGTTCTTTCCGTATGCAACGAAGAGCTAAAGAATTCAATTTTAATATTCTGTTAGCATTCGTTTGCACGGCACGTCCGTCCTCATGTCAAATGGCATTTCATAATTCATAAGTAATAGCCATCCACGAGTAGCAAGTATCACTATACTACTATCTTATACTACATGCTACATATTTAATACTGGTCATCTTTATGACCAATTTGTGTTCTATAATCCCTTACACAGTTCAGAAAGGAATTCATTCGGATTCTCGCGACGTTCTGTTTTTGCTACAAGACTTGCACTGCAATTGTAGCTTAAAAGAAAAAGATTTTCCATTAGTCATAATAAGTATGACTAATTTCTAAAGGGTTCTTCTCATGTGCTCTGTATATAAACTCATTTCTTTTGTATGTACCTAGGTATATATGATGAAAGGGCTTTGATAGGAAAAAACGTTAGAGCCACTCATAAATAATCAGTCAGACATGTGACATGGAAAGGAAACTGTCACCGTTTTATCAAACAGGATCGCAGATAGTGAGGTTTCCTCGACAAAGTCTTCCTAATGAACTTCAATTCTTTGACAAAGGCGACTACTTAAAACTTATTTAACTTTGTCAGCCAAGTCAAAAGTAACAAGCTCGAGAAAGGAGAAATGAAGGAAATCTACTTTACTAGAAAGATATTAGGTCCTCGTAAGTCAAAATGTCAATTTGAAACTCGTTCACGTCTCCTTGTTCGAGTCGTCCTCCTTGTCCACGTCCATGTTCTTGTCTTCCTTCCTTTCTACGTTCCTCGTCTTCCCCTTATACTCTTTACCACAATATAAGAAGGAATCTTCAAAGGTGCCTTGTTAGCTTTTTTGACAAAAACGAAACAGGAATTATACTTTAAAATACTTTCACGCACAAAGTTCGATTTCCTTTAGGTTTTTTTGTGTATTCTGCACGGGATACATAACAACCTTGTTTCCTTGTCTCGTCTTTAAATCTTTCAATATCTATTTTTTTGGGATTTTTATCTTGTGAAGTGGAAAAAAATCGTCACAGTTAGATGGCATATGTTTTTTAGCTGTATAAAGTACAGCATATGAATGCTACACAGTACAGATATATCAACTCTTCAATCTCTTCTCTTGTAAAATAGTAATATTATACAGTAGTATTCTTGTTACTATTTACCATTGCCACATTATATGTAGTTTTAAATGCCAACATTTTTGACTTGTTGACAAATCCAAACTAAAATGTTGACAATCCTTGAAGCATGTTTCATTTCATATTTGACCATTTTGATACGCGCGCTTCAGAAGGACTCAATGCTTTCTATTGTACAAAATGCTAAAATTAATCTCCGTGTCAATTAGACTTAAACCGACTATTATTGGAGTCACTACGGCATTAAATACATTTGCTTGAAGACACAATAATTCTCCGAAATTTGCATTTCATGGAGCGGGAGCATGCTACAAACAAATATGACATTGTCATCAAAGAAAAGTCACGTTTCTAATGAATACTAATGATGCTTGTATTAGTAGTCTCCGTAGATTTCATTTCACATTTTATTTTTGAATCCTACTTGGTAGTGGTTAGTACTTAGTAGTCTAGTAAATGTTCACAAGTATACTAGAGTGTAAATTGGTGAAAGTATGTACATAGTAGGATTGCAATGTTAGTAATGTATAAAAGTGCAATAGCATGAGGCGTTCGTGCGTCTATTATAATATTGCTAAAAAATTATTTTCACATTACTCAAAAATAAAGTAAATCTTTTTCTCGTTTTTTACTTTATTTTATACATTGTGAGAGTAAAATCTGCAACCCGGCTGCCAACTGAGGTTGCTTTTCATGACAAATTGTACCGGGCGCGGTTACATAAAAGAATTAGTAGCTTGCATTTACATAATATTATATCCAGTAGTACCCGCCTAACAGAATAGATGAATAACCCAGCTCATCGCAGCATTAATAATTCGGTTAAAAGGAAATCTGAAAATTAGAAAATGAATAACAAGTACTAATACTAACTAAGTAGCCATAATATTCTTCCGTTTCTCTGGCCTCATTAAAATATGAAGAATTAAAGTTGGAGTGTATGCTACAATGAATAAAGTAAGTACGCAACTTGTTATTCGCCAGAAGGTAGACACGAGACAGCTATTGTTATGAAGAAGAGGGACATAATACTACTCTCTGGACTGTAATACAGTGTAAAAATTTATAAGCAGTTATTGTTAACGAATTCTGCAGTTGGTCCATGGCATTAAAACGTTGTATGGCTTTTTCCTCATTCTAACATTTAATGGGATTGGCAATTGTTTTTCACATTATTTGCTAGGTACCTCGGAAAATAATGCAAAAAGCAAGGGCTGGAAATGAAATGGAGAGAATAGTGTCTTACTTTTAGTGCGCCGTGAAGTCTGTGAGCTGTATGTTTATGTTGGTAGGAACGGATTAGTGGTTGGAAAAGTTATCAATAGTAGCGCAATAAGCTATGGGACAATAGACCATACATCATCTTGAAATCCAATTTTAGCGAAAGACAGTCGCTCCTCAATTTTCATGTCTAGCTTTCTGAGAAAGTATCCTAGAATTCATAGCACACAGCTGTGGTTTTGGTTCAACGTTTGCCCAAAACTGTCTGTGTCGAGAGTCGGGAAGGGCTTGTGTTCTATGCGGATCACATTATTAAATCCCTTTCTTTTCTAAGTAGAAATAAGTACCTATTATTGTACAGGCTTTCTTTCCGTTTGAGCATATATCCTTGACGAATGAATGCATGTCAATCTGTTGACTTTTCCATTTGTTGTGTTCTGTGTATTACGCGAATGTGCAATGGCAGAGTATCATCTTCTTTTGATTACAGCAAGCAAATCTTATTTGCAACAAATCATAAAATTCTCTGACGGCTTGTTAAAATTTTGTTTGAAGTATATAATCAAATACGGCTTATTATACTGTTTCTGAGTACCTAAGTCACATTCTAACAGCTATTTACAGTAAATGTAAAGTGCCTAATCATACTCTACCTAAATAAATATCTCCATCTGATTCCAATAATTTTCTTTCAGTTTCTCTTATTTAGATTCTATTTATTTTGATGAAGGCTATTGTAAATGATGCTACAGATGCACATCGTAAACATCTGAACTGAAGGACGAATTAGATGAGTTTATAAAGCAAATGTCCAGTTTTATTTAATTGAGAGATTAAACTTGGAAATGGCAATCATAATCAGGGAGTTTTTATGAGTTGCATTAATTAACTAGTCGACCTTTGTCTATAAAATTGCAGTAGCATTTTGGTTTGTCATTGTCCTATTCTTTACTAAATCATATATAGACCAATCATATATAGAGTCATATATAGGCCAATTGTGTGTATAACAGGGACGGACGGTTAGGAATTAGGAATAGAGGGTGGCGTATTTATGACTTTCAACATGTAAATGGATTTTCGTGTTTTCATTTCACACCCATCCACATGAAAAACTCGCCAAAATATTTTTATACATTTTCCAGCACATTTAACTCATACTTCTTTTTCACATTCATAACATAGAAAGTCGATTGGAAGTTTATTGTACCGAAAATGAGTTTAAAAAAAGTTTTTGTCTTTTTTCGTGTGTGAAATCACGAGTCATTTACTGCACTTGGTGAAAGTCATAATATTTTATGTGAACTGCCCATCTCTGAATTATATGTACAGTAGGAAGATATTTATTTGATCTGGTTACGTCTTCAGCCCCACCAGTAGTGCAGTGGCGTATTTATTGTAAAGGGAACAACGATTTTGATCACTTAGAATTTAGAGTACACCTGCATGTACTATTACTTAAGTATGCTAAGACTTTTGAGCAAGTGACTCGCTTGTTAATGCCTTGAGCTATGGTACGTAGGTAATCTTGAATTTAGATTAGAAATCTAGTAGCTAGCATCACCGTGTTGATAATACATTTTCAACTGAGTGAGCTCCTAACGAATATCTTGCTTGGCTAATCAAATTTCAGATTGAAAGCTGCCAGAAAACATTAGAATCCCTCAAGGCTGGATAGAATTGCAAATAAGTTGATTTTATAATTGTAATGCGCGTTTCTCTGCTAGTACATTTCCAAAGGGACGTCTTTGAAGGGGAGCATCCTGAAATTTTTATATAAGAAAAACAGTAGGAAAATTGAAATGATCGACAGGGCGGGTAAACATCTCTGTAACAGTCTAAAAACTAGACATCTACTGGAGAACAGAAAGTATTGTGGTGTATTGTTTTGCTATTCCCTATTTACAATCTATATATATTAGCACGTGAAAGTATATTGTGGAGTATTGTACATAGGTAAGTTATTGAAAGGTTGAAAGGTTCATCTGCTCATCTCTGAAAATTAGCCTTTGATCAAAAGAGCCCTTTGAAGCTTGATTTACGTAGTAAAATATCTGTTTTCCATTTTATGAGTCTATTTCCTAAATTCTCCTAGAGTCTCTTCTGATTCTGATATCCTTTGAATGTTGAGGTCAAAGAAAACGAGAAAACCAGACTACCTATTGTTGAAACTGAATTAAGTAGGAATAAATAGGCAGGTTTCCTCCCTTGTCTGTTAGCTAAATAATTATTAGGTAGGTACTGTTGTTATTGCTTTAATTACGGGCATGGAATTTTCTGCTTGAAGCAGTACACGTGTCTATTTTAGACAATTGTACCAGTCGCGGTCCAGGAGTTTACTATGTAAATCTCTCAATTTACTCCACCGTACCCATACTTCATATAGGTACTTGATCATACCTACTATATTATAGTCAGATTTACGCCCTCTCAGTTCGCTTAGTAGCTAGTATTACAGTAATTACATAATACTATATACAATAATAACACTAACTAATTACAAATAATGATAATAAAAATAGTAACTGTGCAAAAGTGTAGCTTATGCACAAATGAATGGAACTTCGTGGCAATGTACGTAGCTGGTAAATAATGTCCGCCTTGGATTGGAAGTACAAGCCTATGGAAGTAAAGCCCTATTGAAAGTTCAGACCTAGAACCTTCAGCGGTTAACACCTGACGGTCGAGACCGATGGGAACCCTTGTTGAAAGACAATGGAACATGGGACCTTATTCAGAAACATTGCTTCTGAACAACTTTATAGGAACTGTAGTAACCTAGCCTTTTACCTCTTGACAATAATATTGCATGGAATGTAGTTTTAAAGGTTTTACATGAAAGCAGTAAGCAGATTATTTCAACGGATTTACGGATGATATCCCAAACCGAGTATTTTCTCAGAAGTATGTCGACGGGATTCTCGGTTCTGGTTAATAATATGTAAATCAAATAACTTAGTCGTGTATTTACGTACTGCGCCGACATACCAGAGAGGAAGAACCTTCTTTCATGTTTTGCCATGATAGAAGTCTATATTATACTCATTTATGATACGCGTACGGAAGGAAAAGAATGACGTTTGTACCCAGACTATTTCATATTATTATAAACATCAAAATGGCTAATAGCAACCTACTTGGCATTTAGCGTCGTCTATTGGTTTCCTATTGACTGGATTGTTAAGGGTTCAATAAGCCATAGTGCTGGGTTCATTCACTAAACAAACATGATCATATCTGCTGGTAATCTACAAAATGTCAAAGTATAAGGAAGAGCGTAATTTGTAGTCGGACGTCAGTAGTTCTTACGACTTCCTGGAAAACAACGATGATCACATCGGAAAATGTTTTCAATATATTCCGAATCACTAAACTCTTAAAGTAACGTTAGTTGTTTGGGTTAGAAGATTATCTCTAATTTGAATTCCCAAAGATGACGAAAAGGAAAGGCGAAGATTAAAAATAAATCATCAAGTGGAAGCTGAAAGGATTTTCCTTTTCTCTACTTCAATAGCAAAAAAGTTCGTTCAAAAAGATATTTCTTGTCAGATTGAGAGATTAGGGTAGAGCTACATGGCATGACATTGTACTCGATCGAAGTTTGAAGATGCAGTTGTATTCGGCCACGTCGCTCTCAGTTCCATCCAGTATGCACGTATGTAGTAGTATAATGTTTTAACTTGTAAGACATATTATTGGATTTATATTTCCGGCCAGAGGGACAGGAGTGCGACACCAATTTTTGTACATTGTGAAATTGTATAGTGAAGCTGTAGCTGTGTCCAAAACCCAGAAAAATGATTTTGATTTTTGCTTCTCCAAAAATGTTTTTTTAGGCCATATTGCTGGTCAGTAGCAAAAATAAATATTTTCTCGTTCTAAATATATCTGCAGTGAATAATATAATATAAGCATATAGCTTACAACAGAGTACCTATAGAAGGTGTACATCATTATTTATTTGCTTTGAAGACTATTTGTGTTTAGTAATGCGGCAAAATTCTGAGGTTTGGTTGCTTCCTGGATAATTATTAAAAGCGCAGGAAGCCAAACTTACTGCTTACTAGCGGTTTTGGCATACAACATGCTACATAACCTAATATTGTATTGACAAATGTAAGACTGCCAGATATGCTACTTTTCGTAGTACTTCAGCGAAGTCTGAGAGTCTGACGAAAAGCAGGCTGTTTAAAACCAACGTTATTAAAACTACTTGCTGCTAGTACTATATAATACTAGTAGTTAGTAAGTAGTTTTAATAACGTTGGTATATACCATAATATTTATATACCACACTGTAAAATCTATAATACGTACTTAGAGGTATCCGTATATAAGTATTAACTAGGTAGCAGTAAGTAGGAAAGTTCACACTTTCACTGTTTCACCACATTAGCAATTAAAAGTTATTATAATATCTTGATGAGAATTCATTGCACATCCTAAAGGGGTAATTAATGATAATAGGTTTCCAGTTTTCACATAATCATTAACCAAAAGTTTCGATGTGTAGATTTTATATCGCTGAAACATCACTGTTTAAGACAGATAATTTAACGTTCTTTTCTCAGAAAAATGATATAATTAATTTCAAATTCCACTTTAACTCGATGATTAGAGTTCCTGTAGGTAGTATACTATGATGAAGAGTGGCTTAAAATTCAATGTATTTTGTTAACTCATTAACGCCCGAATTTTCATTTTGAGATTTTTTTATGTTTTTTCTGGTCTAATTAGGTCCTAATAATCCAGTTAGAGTTTCATTTAACGCACTAATTTTTAGTACGACCCGTTTCTTCAAAAATACCCGTCATCTAAAGAGGACACTGAGCTAATAGGGTAGGCGCACATTTACGAACATTCAATACATAAATATGCAATTCACAATTACAGTACTACGTAAATTTTATTTAAATTGATTTCAAAACCAACTAACAAATTGTTGTGACACGAAAAGTGACCATGGTCATGGTCCCCCGGGGGTAAAGTGACGACATACTCCTGAAAACTGCTTTCCAATCACTCCACCACCAGCCATATTGAATGGAATTTAAATGTATGGAAACTGACCAAACATAACTAGATTACATGAGCATGTCGTCACCTTACCCCCGGGGGAACTTGCCCATGGAGACAGCCTGTGAGATCATTGGGGTGAAAGTGAATACTTGTGTAACTGTACTGTATAGGTTTATAGTGTTATTTCTTAAAACAATATCAGTTCAAACTCTGGAAGGAAAGAGATTGTAGTAGTGAATTGACAGATGGACAATCGGTGTTGTGGAGAAAACAAGATGACGAAGTCACCAAAACTTTATTCGTAAATGACAACGTCCGAAAAACAATTACTTTTCTCGTCACAATCACGCTCGTTCACACAATGTCGTCTCTACTGACGCCGTTAGCAATGCTACCTTTTCAAAAATGTCTGTTACTTTTAAAACAAACTCGCACACTACAATTCATTTGCTCACTCAATTCAACTCAACTCAGCTCAGTGCTCAGTTACTTTTAAAACAAACTGGATATACTAAAATTACATTAATACAAAATTAGGCATTAGAATCACACAAAAAGTATACCTACATGTTACAACACATTATTTGGGAGTTTCATAATGCCCACACACACATACAATAAATGCTCCACGATATATCATAGAAAACATATCATAATAAAATAGGAAATAGATCATATAAAATAGGAAATAGGTCATATAAAATAGAAAATATATTATATGATATTTCATTCACATTCAACATTAAATTCTCAGTTTTTCTACTATAAATCCCACATTACTCCCACCAATTAAGTTCCTTAACAATTGTGAACTTAATTCTATTAATTGGCTTATGCTAAAGTTAACAAATCAAATCATCTTAACTAATCACGCATAGCGCTTACCAAACAATCATTTTATCCTAAACCTTTTATGTATAATCAAATGCACATTAAGTGTTGAGTCGCACGGGCGTTTTCACCTTTCGGCCACTCCTCGTTACAATTTCAGGCTTGCATTCAAGAATTTCCTTTCGATCATTGGCAGATACCTCCAGGGGGTAAATTCGTTGCACTGGTCTAGTGACATCTCCTTTAGCTGTCTTCAGCCGAGCAACACGGACTACTCCATCCCGCCCGGGGAACACTTCTTCAATTTTAGCCAAGATCCAGTCGATTCGCTTATGATTGTCATCTCCGATGAGAACTATTTCTCCAGGTTGAATGATTTCAGATTTCTTCTTTCCTGAAGCAGCTCCCACCAACATTCCTAGATATTCGACTCTGAATCGCTTCCGTAAATCATCTCGTAGTTTCTTCTGATAGACAACTCTCCGGTTCAATCCTTTTCCATCAAGGGCATCCATATCTGCAACTCCGGTTTCTTTCACATCTTTTAGAAACATTGCAGGCGTTAAAGGTACCAGGTCATCTACATCTTCAGACAAGTAGGTCAGGGGACGATTGTTGAGTACGCTCTCACAATCACAAAGAACGGTCAACAATTCTTCATACATCAACGCTGCTCTCCCCAACACTCTTCTCAAAATTCGTTTGGTAGACTGGATGAGACGCTCCCACCAGCCTCCCCACCAAGCCCCAGTCGGTGGAATAAACTTCCAGTGAATTCTCTGGTAAGTTGCAGTTTTCTCCACGATTTCCCAGTCGAGACCTTTAAACAAGTTGACGGCTCCTACGAAATTACTACCATTATCACTGTATATGGTCGTGGGTCGTCCTCTTCGTGCGATAAATCTTCGAAGCGCTCTCAAAAACGCTTCCGTGGAGAGAGAGGTCACCAGCTCCAAGTGCACGGCTCTGTACACTGCGCAAGTGAACAGCACAATCCAAGTTTTCTCTCCCCCTTTCAGGAACAAGGGACCGGCCAAATCCACTCCGGTCGTTTCAAACACTGCAGCGTCGCGAACTCGATCCATTGGTAGTCCTGCTGGCGCTGTCTCGATACGACAGGCATCAAATCTTCGGCATTGCACACAACTCCGTATAACATTTCGGATTGTCTTCTTGGCCCGAATTATCCAAAACTTTTCTCTCAGGGTACACTGAACTGTCTGTACTCCTGCATGACACAGCTCTCTATGCTTCGCTTCGATCAGCAACCGAACAAGCTTATGTTCTGGGGGTAGGATAATTGGATTCTTGAAATTCGGATCATCTTTACGTAACTCAATCTTCGTTTTCAAGCGAAATATTCCAGTTCTGTCTTTGGTAACGGAAAGTCCATTCACGACTTTATCTTCATTTTGTTTTCCATAGACCTCTTTCTGGATCAGGCGGATCAGCGAATTTTCAGCATCCTCTAATTCTTCTACATTTATCTTTCCAGTCTTCTTCACAGTGTCCGTGGGTAAGTAGTTGAAACAAAACCTACGGAGATATGCTACACACTTAAGTATCTTCCCGTAGTTCATCGATATTTCCAACAACCTTTTCGAAAAATTGTCCTTTTCAGAGAAAGACAAATGAGCAGCCACAGTTTTCTTTCTTTCTGCATTTACCATTTCGTCGTCGGGGGTGAACTTACACTTCGGCCAGGTATTTTCGGTTCCCTTTAACCAGGCTGGTCCCTCCCACCATGCAGATTCTAATAGCTGTTTCGGCTTACATCCTCTGGACGGCAAGTCGGCAGGATTCAAAGGTCCAGGGATGTGATTCCATTTTAGCGGGTCACTTAGCATCCGAATTTCTTTTACCCTGTTGGCAACAAAGGTTGCCCATTGCTCATCTTTCTGTATCCAGCATAATGCATTTGATGAGTCCGTCCAGTAACGAGTGGGGATGTCTGGCCTTTCCAAAATTCTTTTCACTGATGCTGCCAATCGAGCTCCAATGCAGCAGGCCAGTAGTTCTAGACGGGGAATGGTCACTTTCTTCTCTTTATTTTTCTTCACGGGGGTAACTCTTGCTTTTGCTAACACAAGTTGCACTGACACTCCATTCTCCGACTCCCCTCGCATGAATACGCAAGCCGCGTAAGCGTCCTGGCTCGCGTCGACAAATACATGTAGAGTTCTGCTTTTTACTTCACATTCTCGGGCAAAAAACCATCTTGGGATTTTTACGTCCTTCAGTAAAGGCAGAGACTTCTTCCAAGTTTCAAATTTCTTCGACATTTCTTCGGGTAATTCTTCGTCCCATCCAATTTTAAGTCCCCACGCATCTTGTAGTAGCTTCTTCGGGAACAGTGTCACTGGGCACGAAAATCCAATGGGGTCGAACACTCCATGAGCTGCTGACAGTACCTTCCGTTTTGTGACTGGATGATCCACTTCTGGGGAGAGTCCTCGGCAGTCACAGCTTAAACTGTCATCCATTAGATTCCACGACAATCCTAGCACTGGAAATGTCTGGATTTCCTTTTCTTCACTCGTAATCCATCCTCTCAAATCAAATTTTGCTCCTGCCAGCAAATGTGTGGATTCGAGTTGAAACGTTTTTACTTTTTCTGAGCTGCCAAGACTAGTCACACAATTATCCACATAAAAGGAATTTTTCAATTTCATGGCAGTTGAACTCAAGTTATCAGGGGCATTATCCAAATGAAAATTGATGGTGGCACCAAGCAGGAACGGACTGGAGGAGACTCCAAAAACGACACGGCGATGTCTATACTCCTTCAGTTTCTCATTACTTCCGGTGGCATCCTCCCACCAAAGAAAGCGCAAATAATTCCTGTCTTCCTCTCGTACGCTAATTTGAAGGAACGCTTTCTTTATATCCGCAACTATTCCAATCTTCTCTTGACGGAAACGAGTTAAAATATCCGGAATTAACTCCAGCAAGTTAGGCCCCTTCTCTAAACAGTCGTTTAGTGAGGGTGAAAACTTTTCTCTGGCTGAGGCGTCGAAAACGGGGCGAACGGGCGTTGTGTCACTATTTGGCTTCAACACTGCACGGTGCGGCAAATAGTGTCCATAACTTGCAATTTCATCTCTAGGCACCTTTTCGATTACGCCTTCCTCTTCCCATACTTCAAAAATTTTCTGATAAGATTCCAAGACTCCTTCAGAACGAATCTTTTTCGTAGCAGACGACAGTCTTTTCACTGCTAGACACTTGTTAGTCGGTAGATCTCTGTGTCCCGAAATCCAGGGAAGGGACACCTCGTAGCGACCGTCGGTATTTCTTTTCACTGTTCTCAGGAAATAATCCATGGCTGCCTGCTGTAGATCTTCCCGAGTTTTACTTTCTGCTGGGTCTGTAATCCCTATTGCATCCAGTTTCCACAAATCCAACGCCTTCCTCTTCCCATACTTCAAAAATTTTCTGATAAGATTCCAAGACTCCTTCAGAACGAATCTTTTTCGTAGCAGACGACAGTCTTTTCACTGCTAAACACTTATTAGTCGGTAGATCTCTGTGTCCCGAAATCCATGGAAGGGACACCTCGTAGCGACCGTCGGTATTTCTTTTCACTGTTCCCAGGAAATAATCCATGGCTGCCTGCTGTAGATCTTCCCGAGTTTTACTTTCTGCTGGGTCTGTAATCCCTATTGCATCCAGCTTCCACAAATCCTGTATATCAGCATCTCGTACGAACATTGAGTTGATTAACAGGGTACTATCTGCTTTTGACTTTTCTTGACCTGGAGCTTTTCCACATAGGGTCCATCCGAGATGAGTTTCAACGGCTGATGGACCACAAGCAAAATCGTACTTTTTCCCTGTTTCCAATTTCTTGCATACGTCAACTCCAAGCAACAACTGAATATCTTTGGATCCTTGTTCACAGTCAGTTAAGGGAATTCCTAACTTCTTTACTTCATTCATCCAAGGACCGCTTCTGGCTACAGGTAAATTTCCGCAGATTTCTGGTTCATCTAAGACAGAGAAGGTGCATTTATACTTCCTGTCCATGCTACTTACACGAATTTGGTATTTCTGATGAACACGTGTTTTTGATTGCAGGCCACCAAATAGATTGTGCTTGACATTTTCTTCTCCTTGACTCACGTATCCAATTGCTCTGGCTGCATCTTGTCGTATGTACGACCGTTGGGATCCGGAATCCAATACAGCACGAACCACGATTTCCTTTTCATTGTGAAGTAGTCTCACCAATAATGTCTGCATTAGCACTTCCGTTGTACAATTCTGATTTGCTAAAGCATGATCATTTCCCTCTTCTTTGGTGTTGGCTTCCTTCTCGTTATTCTCATTTGACGACGGATTGCACATGACTTCAAAGTGTTTCCTTCCACATTTTTGACATTTCTGATTGCCACGACAGTCACGACTCCTATGTCCGGTTCTTAAACAAGAGAAGCAACAGTTTTTGCTCGCAAGTATTTTTCGCTTTTCATCATGGGTCATGTTCTTTGCCTTCAAACATAACTGACTAAAATGGTTTGTTCTTGAACAGAACACACATTCAGGTTTTTTCTTTTGCTCTTTGGATCCGGAAAAAAGACCAGCTGCGGTGGGGACATCATGACAAAATTCTTCGAACGCCTTTTGTTTCGATTTCTTGCCCTTGTCTTCTTTTTCAACTCCGAATCCTTTTCGAGCCATAGAGATTCGCTCTTCCCCTTCTACTTCGGTTCGCAGAAAGGACATTAATAACGTCAACTGATTTGGAGGCTGTGCTCCCGCTAAGGTATTTGCAGAGGCTATCTGCACTCGGCTCCTCTCCCACGCACGCATGACGTCTTCGGGTAAGCAGGATTCCACCAATGGGTATAGCATTGCAGCATACTTATCACTCGTCATACTTAGGCTTTCCAGAGCCCTCAGGTAAGTTTCTAGCTTATCGTATAAACTAGACAAAACAATTTTCTGTTTAGAATTCATGGCATTATTGAGGACTAATCTCAACAGCTCACGCACGTAAACTTCCACCAGAATGTCTTCTCTTCCAAAACGATTCCTAAGGCTTTCAATTGCCTTCGGATAACACGAAGCACTCGGTGGGAAGCTTTCCACAAGATCTCCTGCTCTTGATCCTTTTTCAACGGCTTGCAGTAAGTACTGAAACTTATCTGCGGGAGCGATACTTTCGTCGTTGTCAATTTTTTCAAATTGACCCCAAAAACCGAGCCAATCTTTGGGGTCTCCAGTAAACTTTTTCCATTCAAGCGTAGGTAGCTTGAATTTCCTCTTCGAGTTGGGTGATCCAATTTGACTCGCTGAACTACTCGCTTCTATTTCTTTCGTTGTCTGCAACGAGTCTAGCGTGGCTTCAACTATGACACGACACTTATCCATTCGGTCACTATCATCTTCTGCTGAGTTGAATTCAGTGGCGTACTCGGCTTCATCCGTTGAGTCATCAGCTCTCATCCGGTCAAGTATCGCTTCACTTACGCGTGACAGTTTTCTGAATGTGCTCTCCAGTTGTGAGAACAAGGACTTGACATCTACAATGAAGTATTCCTCCTTTGCAACTTCGGCTTGCAAGGAATCGACCAACGGTGTGAACTTTGCCCTGAGCAATCTTTGGTCGCGTTGCAACTGCACTTTTTCCATCGTCGCTAGAGAGTCAGGCAATTCCAATTCAAAATAAGAGTTGACAATTTACGGTTGCAAAAACTTAACACTTTTCAACAATGTGATGTCAATGACAGTTGACATCCGGTATTTATCACTTATCACTTACTACAATCTTACTTGCCCTCCTAACCAGGGGCGCCATATGTTGTTTCTTATAACAATATCAGTTCAAACTCTGGAAGGAAAGAGATTGTAGTAGTGAATTGACGATGGACAATCGGTGTTGTGGAGAAAACAAGATGACGAAGTCACCAAAACTTTATTCGTAAATGACAA
>JABASI010002162.1:0-20774 GCA_019776505.1 Tomocerus nigrus
TTTATTATATTTAACAAAATATTTTCTGATGGTTAATCTGACAGTCTTGGGACTTCGTATATATTCGTTTTGTGTGATATTAGATACCCAAAAAAAAATTTTTAAGTAAATATTTCATGGTTTTTAATAAATATTTATCCAATGTATTTAAGCCTACGGTCGGGTTGCCTGAGGGACGGTATAAAAAAAATCATATTTAAATATTTTGGCGTTTTAAATAAATAAATATCCGTACCCTGCTTATTAGGTTATTAATGAACTAGAGTGCACTTACTCTGAATGAACCTTTGCCAACACAGAAAGATTCAGGTAATGAAATGAGTATTTATGCTCTCCTGTTCTCCGTAATTCAGTTTTATATAGACACTAAAGTGAGTAGTGAGTATGTAATTTGCTCGAGTCTCTCTCGCATTAAATTGTTGGTACTACTGGGGAAAGTTTTTATCAAATCTATTTTCCTTTACGTTCTCTGGCGCAGATAGTAACATATGACAGGTAATATTTTTCAAGTGCTAGGCTATAAGTAAAATTATCTCTAATTGAAAGAATGTACGGGGTCATTGCAGAAAAGTCCCAAGATTCTACTATTTCTTCTTTGCTTTGATCCTAATTGTAGGGAGTGAGGCTGGTAATAAAAAGGATAGATGCCGCTGCTTATAGTAAAAATAATTCTAAAATATGACGCTATAGGTATGCATAAAAAGTGTAATTACATGATTTAGGGAAACGTGGGGGCACGTGCTTAATCCAAAACTTGGGATTTATATTTAGAAGTAGAGAAAGTAGAAAGTGTTCCTTATGCTCTTAAAGCTGCTAAAGAAAAGAATAAAGAGATAATTTGGACTGACACACCCGCATAAAGTGTATCTATACATTTATATCGTAAAACAGAGTTGTAGACAGAGAATAGTTGCCCTCCTAATTAATGAAAGGAGAAAATCTCATGCTAAGTAGACAACTTGAGAAAGTTTTCGGGGAAGGGAATGGGTAGAGAAGGACAAAAAGGAGGAAAGCCTTGAGAATGAATCTTGTTAAGAATCTTATTGCACAATAACCTTTCGGAGAAAACATAAAACTTACAATATAAATTGTGCATATAGTAAAAACTGCGTCGTTACCCTTCAGCCCAAATAGTAGTCAGCACGAAATTTCACATTTGCACAAGTACACAGAGCAAAGAATTATTACCGATTCTATGGTGCACAAAGTATTTGACTTGCTTGAAATTTAGTTCAAGTGGAAGCACTTGCGCCTCCATCCTATGTACATACTAATATGTAAATACACACTTACTTATAAGCCGTAAAAGGATGTAGGCACATAGATCTATGTAAATGCAGGACATTTGACTCAAGTACCAAATACATACGAATTGTATGTACAATTTCACAAGTGACTACCGTGAATTGTCGTAAAACCTCAGACACTTTAACAGGAAATTTTGTAAGTCATGCCAGGGAAACTATTGCCACTTGAGTAGTTGAATATAGGGGCTTTGAACCATATAAATAAGTCAAAAGCTAGCTCAAAACTTCTGAATAATATGTCCAATGTACATACAAGTTGTAACCCGCCCGTGTAATATGAATCTCGAACTTCCACGCCAAAATCCCCTTCTCAACTACAAGTAGCGTGCTAAGCTGGTAAGAAACCGCAATTTTATCATTTTAGCTATGCTCTATATAATACTAAATAATACATGCCCATTAGGATTCGCTTTCACACATCCTTTAACTTCCTTTCTGTAGATACTCTTCAGAAATATCCTATTTACGGCCACTGAGTCAACGAACCACTTTACATCCAAATACAGCCAATTTTAATTTTCCACCGGAAAACTTTATTCAGACTCTTTAATCCTTAAGCAACTACAAGTCTCCTCCTTTGCATGCAGACCTGTGTAACTCAAAACTCTTTTTTGGTAAGATACAGCAGTAAATTTTTATGTGCCATAAAATGCACAATGTTTCCACATAAAGCGAACAAAGCTTTGATTGAATTTTGAGAAAAAGAAAAACTTGAGTCAACTTACATTGTAGTTATGAGAGTTAGCTATTAATATTTTGTCAACCATGCATATAATATGCCATTCATTTCATAAGCAAAATAAATTCTCCAACAGATTTATTTTTGCAAGAAACGATCTAAAAATGGCATGCATTGTGATTTCTGTTTAGGAAGGTAAAAAATGATAGCTTCAGGTTAGTCTGCTCTTAATTGTCCAGATTATAATAGTCTTAGTCCTATCTGTAGTTTAGTGCCATGGAGTAATGCAATATAGTATGGTGTAGTTCTCGCTGAAACGATACTGTATATTTAGAGGCACACATTTGGGTGGTTATTATGCTCGTAATAGTATTATTGTTCGAGGGATTTCCAAGTGAACGTCAACAGTCTATTAGTATTTAGCGTGTATCTATATAGGAGTAGTAGGAGGAGGGATTGAGAGTGTAGTGGATAGGAAAGTAAGTGAATAAGAGAAGAGCTGAAGCCGAAGACTGTGAAATTGCATGGATAATCTCATTTCCCGAGCTATTTCCTAATTGGAAGGAAAACTGAGTTGGGCTGAGTGAGAGAGAAGTTAGAAGAAGTCGACTTTACATCAGACATCTCTGACTGAGTTCCGTATTGACAATGAGAGGAGTAATAGTATAGTACGAGTAGGCATTATACTCTTGTGTTAGTCGTCGTCGTGGTAGTAGTAGTCGTCGTAGTAGTGAGAGAGGAGGGCAGAGAGACGAGTAAAGTCTAAAGTGGCTGAAGCGGAGAAAGCAGAAGAGCGAGAGTAAGCGAGCGAAGAGAATGAAAAGAGGACAGGACAAAAAATTGACTGACTAAACTGAACTGAACACAAGGGCTTTCTAAATGTAACTCCGGAGGAACAGAACTCAGCAGACTAGTCAGGCAGTGCACCACCACCACCAAAGTCTGCTAATGTAGCATGGAGGATTGGAGGAAGAATGTGAAAGAGCCACCTCGAGTGCCTAGCTAAGCATAACGCGATAGGAATTTTCCCAGACAACTTCTGTACTTACGTACTTAGCGAATTATCTTTACTATGTGTGCACTAATGGATATAAAAACGGAGGGAGCAGAAATATTTCAAGAGCATTGTGCTCGACTGAGGTGTGCATACTACACGTATAAATATTATGCACTACAGACAGAACGGAGAATACGAATGTATACTTGAGGAACAAGTGCATCTTCAAAATACAAAATCTACCAGAAAGTGGGAAAGGGAGATTGAGTGATAAATTTGGTAATTCAACCGATAAGATGCAGCTTCCGAAAATGAAAATGGCTATGAAGATGTGGGATAGGAGGAGCAGGGATTTTCAATTCTTATATGTTCTATTAGAAAATTATAGGGCTTTATTCTTTCAACTTTTCATATATTTATCAATCTATAAGAATAAGGAATAAGTTAAAGTACAAGGAAGTTCTTATCTCTCTTTTCCTTTGCCTAATACCCGTCGACTATTCTGTCCCGTTTAGTTTCCTCTCTCTCTCTCTCATCCTAACTCAGAAACTACATAGTATTAGCGCATTTACCGTTCCTAACTATTTATATGCAAAGTGTGCCTAGAGCCATGGCTTGCCTACTACTACACATATAAACAGAAAAGATTCTTAAATATATAAATCTATTTTCTTCTCTTGTCAACGTGACTTGCTCCTGTTCTGGCTCAATGCATGCAAAGTTAAATTGAAAGTAAAACTAAATCAAATTGGGATTGTTTGCTGAATATGATTTCAGTTGCTCTGTGATAATAACAAATAGGCACCTTCAAGACTTTTCCAGTTAACAAAGTGCCAGGAGGAAACATGTGCAACTCCGCATCGACTGCTCTGCATAAGATAATAACCTTTCAGCTTCAGCTTTTGAATTTCTATCTCCTTCAGCGGACTCTAATGTCTTTAGCAAAACTCTCGCAAAGGAAAATATCTAATGCAGAACTAAAATCCACGTCTGTGTACACACAAAACATCAACAGTGTGTATAAATAAGACGTTCAGCATTACTCGCATGTCACATTCGTATACACGCACCTTTACTTTCTATTTTACCAACACGTACCTATATAAGACCAATTTTAGCAATACCTACACGAAAATAATAGTAAGCATATTCTAAAGGAAAGGCAAAGATTAATATAAAAGAATGCTATGAGACAATATTTTATTTGCCATTTAACTGTATATTTATGAATTTACGTTAAAAGTAGGTATATTAAGTATATTGATGGCTGACAAATATTTGTAGGGACAGGAATAGCGAGGACTATATGGAAATATGAAACAATAGCAAAACAAAATAGCTTTTTCTAAGCTCCAATTTCCTCTGGGCTTTATGGAACTATCTTTTAGGTACTTATCTACTTAAACACATTTGCAATTTCAATTTCCGCAGATAACTACCTGGAGCCATGTTATCAGTGGCAGGGAGGGAGTAGCTACTTATATGTATGTACTCTTTTGGCAAATAGATAAAAATGATTCTGATCTAAATGGATAGAGCGACAGTCTCACACCGTATCCTTTTCCCTGCAAAATAAGCAATAAAGATGCTGCAAATTGTGGAAAGTACATTTAGACAGGGAGGAGAGCAAATAATGGAAATGTATGTAAAGTTCTAATATCCGCTACACGCGTAAAGATGCCTAAAATAATGCTGTTACATTATATTACAGTCTCTCACTTGTATTTCTGAGTGCATTTCAGAATGGATGAGAAAACCAGGCAATTTGATATTCAGCCGATGGGATATAAGTTTACACCTGTTCCTCCAAGGCAATTTAGGTTTTTTGACTTTTCTTGTTTCGTCGCTTCCTTTATGGCTCGCATCTTGTAATGGTGAAATATTGGCACAAGACTTAAGCTCAGTCAATGGATGAGATAAAAATGCAAAACGAAAAGGGATAGGTTTATTCGTCGGGGGAAGCGAGGGAAACCGCTGATTCTACTCGTACCTGAATACTTTTACGTTATGGTAAGACAAGACATTTCATGTAACTATATTCAGTGGGCTAGCTATGTACATTTCCAGATATACGATTACAGCTCTCAGAGACAATAAATGCTCTTTATATGCCTATGCATCAACATTTTATCTTATCTATTCCATTTGGTATTCATGGAGAAAGTTTCCTTTCACTTCACCACCACTTTCTTTAATGCATATTTCTCATTTTACTTTCTCCTCCCACTTTTCACACACATCCAAACGTACAGGTTGTTCCACTTTCCTTCCATGATTTTTCACTTACTAATCCATTTGTTTTTACAGCACTTTCTCTTCTATCCGTAGTCGTACATTGCCGGCAAAAAATCTACCACAAACCTGGCTTGCAAATACCATACAATATTAGATATCTACGTTATCTACCTGCTTAACTTGTAACTTGTAGGGAAATATGGAAAACTGTACAATACTTTGAATTGTAGAAATAACTATTTGACTTTGTGATACAACTGAAACTTTTTTCAATTCCTCCCACACCGTGAAAGCAAAGTTTGTAAAAACATTTCGAATTACCACTTGTTATTATTTCATATTCTCTACTAACGTTTCCAAACTCAAGTCACGTACTGTCTACCCTCTAATTTCTATAATCGTATTTTTACTGTAAATTCGAAGTTCAAAAAGACTTTTACTTAGTTCACATTGATTTTTAGAAATCTTTGGTGAGTGCATTATTTTTTTAACATTCTTATATTAATTGTAAACAACAGTAATAAAATTAAATCGGAAGTTTTAGTGTGCTAATGAGTTTCCGATGACAATCGTCACAAAATTAAATAATTAAATAATACGTCAGTAATTGTAGATTTTTTGGTTTCGATAAACTTCAAAAGATGGGTATTTAGTTTTATGCTGCATCTGAAACATTTTGATATTTCTGCCTCAATTGCGTCAAATACAGTTATCGCCGACGTATTAAAATTCGCGAGCATACATCAGTCAAGCCTGTTCAACAAATCTATTTAAATAAAAAAAAAATCTGAATACAATATAGTAATTATACGGCAGTAAATAAAGTGACAGTTAGATAGAGACCGATTTATAAAAGAATTTGTAAATATTTACAAAGTGTGTCAATATGTATCTAAATACCATTACCTATCTAAATATGTCTACCACTAGATGTACATCGCGTTGTCAAACATAACTTTCGTACATAGTGAAGGAAATACTCGCAGTAGCAGTTAATCTTGGGAACATGCAGCTACAATTTAGCGTATAGTCAGAAAAATAGTACATAGCTAGTAGAGTTAGAGTGTTAGGAGGGAAAGAGAAAGTCCGCAGAGATATAACCCTGAATACGATGAGACTTATCAAGCGATCTTTGAGAATCCTGCCAAATGTAGTAGCGCATTGCAGTTTGCAAAATAATGTACTACCATTATAAGACATTAGCACACACCTAAAGAAATATATATCTAGTTCCACGTTCCTGAACATTGTAGGCCGTAGCCGATGAAATATCTACACATATACATAATTTACATGGTCATATAAGTGGGATATCACATTGGACATTATACTATTATAGGTAGTTATCGTTAGGAGTGAGAAATAAATATCCCAGTCGTCTATCTAAACGATAGTGATAACATTTCATGAATAAAAGGGCAGTTGCGAAGACCCTGACGATGAGTACTTAATCTATTAGGCCAATGTGAATAAATGAACGATAACTTTCATTACATTATGATTAGCATTCCCGTGGGAGAGAAACTTTCTCTGTGTTTTCTCTCTTTTCCCCCACGGAAAAGTTAACTTTCTCCTACGCATTATGAGTAATGCCATGTCTAAACATAGCTGATTGTGTGATAGCTGGGGAGAGTCCCAGCTTTCTCCCCCAACAACCTCAGAGAGTGTGTGCCAGCCTAGGACGTCTTTTGTAAACATTGTCTTGCCATTTTGACTTGGCTGATTTCATATGTAAAATGAATGAACCTATAAGTCCATTATAGAAGCTATAACAGTATCATTGGATCAAAACTAAGTTTCAATGCTGATGAAGGGCTCTTCCCATTTAATAGATAGAACCTACTTTACTAGAAACAGTCGTACGTATGTATAGCCACAGTCTTCTCAAGTCTGAATACTGACGTTTATTCATTGTAAACGGAAAGTACGTAGCAAATGTGGCTGTGTGTGTATAATAGCAGTCTTTGTATGCTAAAATCGTGCTACAAGCAATGCCAGATAAGGTACAAAGAGGAAGACCATTACAACTTGCTTCAGCACAGCCTCACCACTCCTTACATATATCTGTACAAAGAACTTTGAGCGAAATGACTCATAAAGCAGCATGGATGATAATAATCTACATAGAAGACTGAAATAAACGAGCTCAATGGATGTCGACTTTGAAGCACTTAGCGTAAATATGACAGACTTTAAGCTTGAAAATGACACCGGCAATCGGATCGTTCAGCAGCCAATCTACATATTATTTGTAAAGAAATGACTGCCTCCCTACTTCATCCAAATTGTGTGCGACAAACTCCGACTCCTACCTTCATATCGCATGCCAAAAATATTTAAACATCAGATCTACCTAAGTAGGTAGGTACTATACTAATATTATTATACTTGCTAATAAACTGGCTTGCATGAGACTACCTATTACATTTACTAAGGATGCTGTACAATTTGAATTTGAGCATGCACATTAGTACATCATTATTCCACTACCCTATAACATATCTAATTTGAAGACAATCCCCGTAAGAATATCATAGTCGATAAGAAATAAAAGGCAATTGTCTTGTTTGAGGCTACACTTGCATCACTCATCAAAAAATAATAGAAAGAATAGAAATTCAAAAGTTGCGAAAGCGAATTGCACGGAATATTTACCAAGTACTAATATGGATATGACATCTTACATCAAAAAAGATAATGATGAGAAATGCAATGCGTGCATTATCTAAGGTTGTGTAGGTTATAAGGATGTGAGCACGTTTTCTGCATGTTCAAATGGCGGAGGGAGGTTTGAGGGAAGATGTTCTGGATAGACATGTAGATAAAGTGAAAGTATTTGTACGTGAGGGAAATTCATTGAGTACGAAGTACGAAAAGTAAAGGATTTTCATCTGTATGATGTTAAAAAATGTGTCTGAGAACGGTTGAGTCGAGTTGACTGACAAAGCAAGAGTGAATTCCCATACAAACAAGTGAGTAGTAGGGAAAGAGAAAGGATAAAGTACAAAGAGAAAAATTCGACGTCCTTTATCTTTCTCTCATTGCTGTCCGTGCCACGCCAGTTAAAATGATATTAGTTATTGCCTCATCATGAGTTTTTTGGCCCAAGTCCTTGTTTTTGTTATGGAGAGGAAGAAGAAGAGAGAGAGAGAGTCATAGTTTGGGAATGGTGAAGTTGAGGAGTGTGCTAAGGGCGACTAAGGAAAGGCAAGTGGTGCTACTCCGCTTTCTATTCCTTTCAATGGCACAATAGCATGGAATGGCATTGGTATGGCAGTTCTGGCCAGCATTGCAATGCACTGCTCTTGATATGAATGTGGCTACTGCCATTACATGACACTGCATTGTGTGCTTCTGTGAAATGAAAAACTATAGAGCACTGCAGCTACACAGCTCAACTTTCTCTCATCTTCCTCAAGTTGGGGAGTGAGGAGTTGAGGGAAAGTGAGTAGCTACACCAGTAGACTTACATCGGTAAACACAAACAGACTACATTCCTTCTTCGATGAAACTCACTCAGAGTAGGCACCTAAGTGTAGAGTTGGATTGGCTAAGCTTGTACTTTAGAATGACGACTGCTGTCACAGCCGAAACGAAACGGTCTAAACTTTTCCACTTACACCCAGCAAAGAGAGATCTAATCAACTCGCACAAGTGTTTACATAGGGCTAACTCAAAAGCATGATTTTTGATGGGATGACGAGGAAAAGTTGATGGTGAAGGTAAAGTTCCTTCTTTAGTTACCATTCCCATCCACAGCCACTCAATCTGACATCTCATCCGCCGACAGCACCAGACCATCCACTCTCACATCCACACACAGCAGAGGTGGCATAGTGGCATCACACTCAGCTTTGATTCAGATAAATACCCAACCTAACGCTTTTTATTTGCTTCTACCTATTCTTCAGTGAGGGTCTTCTTATCAAGTAGGATTTGCTCATGTACATATGTCATGTTTCTTTGTATTTACAATCCTTCCTTTTAGCATTAAAATTAATGTATAAAATAAAAGTTCATATTTTTCTGCTAAATTATTGTGACACGGTTGTTGCATTTACTAAAACTGTCAAAAAATAATAAAATTGTTACACTATAGAACATAATAATAATAATATGAGTTCGAATTCCGTTTGAGTTATTTCAGAAAACGCATTCTAGTCCGGAGATCCCACACTATTTGTATTCATAGAACAGGTAGATAAGGTAATACTATTCTGAGAGAAAATGCTAGATTAAAAAGACCCATTTTCAGCACGTTCACTTTGTGTGCAGAGACAACTGTCTATAGCATTCACTACAAGTTTGGTTAGCTAGCACGTATCCCTTAAACTTTACTTTAGTTCAGCTATTGCATTGCCAGAAAACTGCCTGTTATGTAAACATTCGATACGTAGTATGTGCATCAGGATATATGCACTGTTTAGTATATGTTTCTCTTATTTCTTTCAAACTTAACCTCTACGGCAAATCAGAGAATATATGAAAACCTTTGACTCAGCTCTGATTTTCTTCAAATCTAAGAATTAAACATGGATTTATTTATTGTTAGTCAATAAACTTCTAAGCTTTGATAATAATATAGTCTCTGTCATGATGACGGTTGAAAATAGGTATTGGTTACTATGAAATATAAAGGTAAAGAGTGGTAGTTTGTACTCCGAAATTTCAAAGGCCGCACCCAGTTCTCTCAGACAGTACAAGTATATATATACTTATATCTTTCTATTTATTTAGGAACAGTATGCACTTTTCACCAATGGAAAGACTATATAAAAAGGCTCGCATATTCATTTAGAATCTCTGTGAGGTTACCTGTCTGTGTCGATATTCGAAAGAAGAGTGCATCTGAATTCCTTTTAGCTTTGAAACATGGACTACAAAGTACGTTTAATACAAATAGAGAATTTTTGATATGTTCCCAGTAGTAATGAAAACTGTAGCTTGTGAAAGGCAGTTTTGTCGTCAACTTTTCCAGTTTTCCCTTGAAGATTATTTCAAAGTGTTTTTGTCACGTAATATTTGGAAAATTATTTCTGTATGGTAATTCATTTGGTTACGCAACTTTTCCTTTTGCTCCGTTATACGAACTTCAACTTAATTAAAAATGTCGCAAAGGTTTCAACAGTAAATATGAATAGCATTGCTTCTATTTATATAAACGTTACAAAATTCCCACTGTACATACATTGGGACTTTCGCAAGAGGTATGCATCTAGTCATACTTTTATACATGTAAAATGAAAGTTTAGTGGGAGTAGAATAGAGTGGCTCTGTTTGCCATGTTTAGTTGAGTCAGAAGTTGTTTGTTGGTAAAGCTTCTTTAATTTTGTCATGCAAAATGCTCCCTGGAAATTAATTCGTCGAGACTGAATTTAAAATAAAGTTAGTACTATATAGGTAGATAAATACATCAAAAACATTCCGTCTGGATGCTTTCACTGAAAAATATTTTCCTAGCTTCATTTAACGGGAAACATGGCCGGACAATTTATAGATCACAGACTAATTCGTATAAACCTAACAGAGAACTCTGTTTTTCCGTTATTATTAGTTTTGAAGCTAATTATATTTACCAGAAATTTTGCTTTCTACAACTTCATAGTATAAACTATATTTTAGGATAACTAAAAACGACTATAGTTTACGGTTATGTCAGAGTAAATCGTAAATCGTAACAGCAGCAGCCCTATAATTATTAGTGCATATAAACTAAGTCGAAAACTAGAGATTTAACTCTTCTATTGTGTTTTTGCGTTGCTTTCTCCCCTCGCCTCCGTGACTACTGTGCCAGTGTATTAACCAACGATAAAACTTTCTCCGGATTTCCTATTTTTCCGGGAAATGACTAATTATAAGATGCACACGCCTTGAGTTTGCCAATAGAGTCTTGGCGGAGAGATTGTACTACCCGCACCAAACAAAATTCCTATAATTAATCCTACTTTCCCCAAATCTATATGAAATCCGAAAATATAAAATCTAGGCCCATTATATGAATTGAACTGGAGAAAATGGAGTTCCTCCTAGTACAAATGTAAAAAGATTTGTGTTTATGTAGTCGTTACCGTTTCGGACTAATAAAGTGGTGGTAATGTAGTGCCGTATACATATTCACACAACATTTCTTAGTAATAAGTAGTTCTAACTAAGAGCTAGGACATTTGAAAGAGTTGTGTGAGAGTTATGTTGGGTGTGGCATGCTAATGTCATAGTTTTTCTTCATTGTTACATAAGCAAGTAACTCAGTGCCGATTTTTTTCTCTTTCGCTTCCGTTGAGCTGTCATCCAATAAAATAAGTTAGCATTTCTACCCAAAACTCCTACTTTAACAATGAGTTTGATCTACTTACTTATCTTTTTAAGCTGTAGCGAAAGCAGAGTTGTTAGATTTAATGAAAGGAGGCTCTCCTCCTGTCTAAAGAAAAATAAAAGAGAGCCGCTCGCTCACAGGGCCAATTTGCTTGGCAAAAGTTTTGTTAGTTACCGTTTAGCTTATTACTAGCCCCGAGTAAAAGAAAACGAGTCTGTGGATGTAGGGAGCGAACATTATTTGCTTCGTACAGCAGAGACAAGGCGAGTCAAGGCTGCGTACTACTAGACAACCTACAATTTAATAGTATTTTTGCACTTAGGGCATCGTGAAAGAAATTTACCCTAGAAATGTTCAAGAAATCTTATAAAGCACCAGTACTCTGGGCTATATTTTACAAATAGTAGTCGCTAAAGCACAAAATAGACTACTAGAGAAACTACTGAACCTCTAGACACGTCTCAGCAAAGTACTGCATAACAGAAAGTTATCTAACTAGCCAACCAGCCCATCAGCTACAGTTACTAGTCCTAAGGGATCGGAAATTATCTTTTCAGTGAAAGCATAAAAATCAACTTTATCAATTAACTCTAAAACAAAATGATTTTTGAATTTTTTTTATCGATGCGTATTTTACAGACTCCCATGCTTTTACATAAGAGATTGATTTCCAATAGTCTAAACCGTTCAGATACGTAACCATTCAAATCGACAATGTGTCGGAATTTAAAATAAATTTATTTCAGTAGATGATTTGCTGGTTGGTATTCCACTTTTTAAATTCAACGTAAGATAGGAGTTATATCATTAGATATTATAATACAATGAAGTAGCAAATTAAATGTATATCTTATTCTTGGCGAATTTTTGCAAACTGAATTATTGGGATCAATTTTAATTACGTGACTTAGGGTTAGGGTAGGCTGGAAATGTAAATAATGCAGTACAAGCTGCCCTATTTTTTCATTTGCACTTCATTAGCATAAAATTTAGCAGCTTTCTTTCGAACTGCAGGCAAAATTAGCATTTTTAGATGCCGAATTAACATTCTGAGTTGATGAAAGAGTTGCCGAGCAAAGTTTTAAATCAATTACTATACGTCAGCCTGCAAGAGTCATATATCAGAAGTACTTTATGGACTGACTGTAAATTACTGAACAAGTGCCTCTGTACTCACTGGTATATAGGGCGAGATAAAGAAAGCAAGTTTTCATGCTGAATACGGTCATTACTTCGAAATGAACTGCATAAAATGCACATTTAGTTTGACAATAGAGTGTAAAAGAAGAAACTGTACCAAAATAAAATTACCAAAAGGATAGTACATAGTCCATTGCAATTGCGATGTTTTTGAGCTCATGTAACCACATAGTTTCCCCTATTGCTTATAAGTTGACACAAAGTAATAGTGATTATATGGAATGCAGGAAAACTGTGTCAGTGGTTAGGCAAAGAAAATGTCTTTCAGAAAGTTGTCTTTTTTTAGAATAACAAAAACATTTTTTTGCATGCTACAAGTACCTGCAGTCCAATTTCGCAGGACCTCTTCTATTTAAAGACGTAAAGAGCTTTGGTGTTAGGTGGTGGGAGCAAATTAGAGGACGGACGCCACAAAATAACAGTACAGTAACAGACAAAGTGCAGATTACTGTTTTTATGGAAAGGTCTTTTATTTATTTAAGCCTAATCCCACTCGTATCATTGGTCGATGCAAACTAAGTAATTAGATTGAACTTATTCCTTCTCATGGCCATGGTCACAGCTACATGCATAACCGATTTACATACAATAGCCTTGCAGTAGTTGCTGAACACAGCAGTAACAGACGTAACTTTTAGAATAAATAAACTTGGATATTTCTGTATTGCATTTCGGTTTGCTTTGCTGATGCACGCAGCTTTCATAGGTGCTACATTAATTAATTCAGATGCAGATTTTACAGAGAGCGAAGGAAAGTAATTAAACTGCTGTACAGGTACTGAGATTAGCTAAATATTATCCTACGAATATATTAAATACGCGCTTAATATTAAACTCCAGAAATAGCAACTGAATTAGAAACATTTGGGTCTGAGCATGAGTTTGACACGTCATCTTTCATTTCCATTCCAACCCCACTATTGTAAATATACAGATAAGGCGAAATGTTGCGTGATTTATAGTCAGCATAGTCAGCATTAGTAGTAAATAGCAAAGGTAACTTAAATGCAGAGCAATTCTTTGTTAGCATGAAGGACATTCCTTTACTTTACACATCAATTTTTAAATGAACAAAGTTAATAGACTATTTTCAGAAACGTTCAAGTTTGTTTCTCAGATGTAAATTTTAAGAATATTTAACAATACAATTGAATTACTAATGAAATGTATTCCCGAAGCGTTAGACAAACAAACACGCAGAATTTATGACGTGCGTCATTCTAACAAATTTCGAAAATGCCAAACATGATTTTCGGATTTATTTAAGTAAATGAATTATTTCTTTCAAAGAATTTATTGAATAGCAAGTGCCATCAAAAGAAATTACGGTGCAAATTGACGATTTCCTTGATAATAATTAGATAAACCAACCAGATAGAGCTAATAATTCGATCAATTTATTTTGCTTTTAAGGTAAAAGTTGATCTAATTCTTGTAGTATACTCAAGAGTGGTCGTGAGAGAGATTTTATATAACTGTTTTCTATATGGTAGGTGGTAGGCATGTTTGTTTGCTGGGTTATTTCACTTTTTGCTATAAATTATGGTTATTTAGTTACATTCGAAGATTGGTTCTTAAACATTTAAACCTTTCACATTGGGAGATAAACTTATTTCCTTTCGTAACTTAACTACAGAGCTTTCAAAATCATATAATTTTCTAATGCTATAGAAGTAGAACACTCAGGCAAACATCCGCACAGCATGAACAAAAACTCTGTTCACCCAAATTCCCCATTGCTCGCCAGAAAAGTTGTGCTGATTGCAAGTTTCTGAGTTCACAAATGCAATATAAGCAAATTGGCTGTTGGTCTGACGGTTAATCAATTCATCATGTAGGCACTGCTACACACAAGCAATTTATCATTTGTCTAAAACTGTTGAGCTTCAAACGACAAAAGAGTTACAGTTTGCTACATTGCTCTTCTCCTTTCTCCACCCAGTCACAGAATGAGCTTTTCCTTAAATCAGAAAATTAGTAAATTAAGATTTCGTTAAACTATTTATTTACTGGAAATTCATTTACGGAACTGCGATGTTGTAGTTGACAGGCAATAAAGACATCATGCAAAACTTAAACTGTTCAGTAATACCATTTCCACGTTTTTAGTTAAATTACAGTTACAATAGGTAACTGGTAACTGATGAAATTGCCAAACTAATAACATAGGCAATAATTGCAACATAATAAGTCGTCAATCTTTTATTATGTATATACATTTCGCTTTCATAATTCATACTCATTAGATCCAAGCAATTGCGATATCCTATGTAGGTATTTAATCTTCAGATATCTGAAGAGAACGTTAACACAGGAATATGAAATTTATTTATTTGACGCAAGACTTCTGAGCTTAATTCAGACTGTGGGTATTTTTAACCCAAGGAAGAATAATTTACGGCTGTGTCAATGATTTAATTTCTCTACATATAAATAGATCACCAGAATTTGACATGCAATCAAAGCTCCAGTAGAGATTGTAGCAGATACAAAGAAGAATGAACAATTTCTATAATAATAGTCAACGCAGTGCAGTGGTGTGTAGAATAGAATATAATCGGTGCTTTCAGTATGAGAACAGGGAATTCTTTAGCAAAGCAAAAAGAGAGGCAGCTGAATTGAGCTGAACTCATTCTCATACAACAGAAAAAAAGAATGAGCCTGGTCAGAAAGAAAGTGTGAGGGAGAGAAGGAACAATTTTTCGCCAGAGGATAGGAAATGAGAGCATAGAATCAATCAATGGGAAATGGGGAAAGAGACAAGTCCATATACTAATAAACAGCTCCGGACAGACAGAGACCGAAGCATGCTACTTATTATTATTTCTATATCATACATATCCATATATTTTATATCTCTACAGGGTCTACACGGCCTCTAACTCCTACACTGAGGCTGCTACCAAAATGAGACGACTACCATTCGAAAGAGTACAAAATTTTCTAAAAGAATGGCTACCGTCATTGAATATGATTTTTTACGAAATTACTGGCGCTCATAGCTGTGTGGCAATTCTCACCTTTTGTGGACATATATATGGAGCACCCTGTATACCAAATCATATTTTATGTTATAGTAGCTACTTCCATTTCGACTGCGGTAAAATAGTTGTGAGAAAATGGTGCCTAGCACAATACAAACTTTTCATATAGGCGAATGAAGCAAAAAACTCTAACTGTGTCAGACACCACATATAGTAATACCAATATAGATGGGAGACAGTTGATATTCTTTAGTTGCGAGCAAAGCAAGGTCAATAGTAATGCTTTGTGTCACCCTGTCCCTTTTCATTTATTTCCTTTCGCTTCACTTTTACGGGTTTCCTTATTGGCTCCGATATGTACCTTTTATATCGCAAAATTGCATCCTTGCAGCTGCTGTGTTGTGTGTCCGATTTCAGAAAACTTATGACTCGAAATGCGACATCAAAGAAATATAAGAACCAACCTATGTAGAAATATAGACATATATGCTAAGCCTTCTCATATACTTCCCTTATATGCTCATTAGTAATATTTCTGAGTCATGCTCATACATCCTCAGAATTATCAAATGCAACTGTCTCAATATTTTCTCAATGGAAAAAGTATACACTCAGGCGAAGAATGGAATTAAATACAACAATTATTTGTTACGACTATACCAATCACAGAACATGTCACTAGAAGAAAGTTCTAGGAACCTGTCTTTTCAATATTATTCACACATGTTTCACAAGAAGCACGTATACGAGTTGGTGATGTAATTTTTAATCAACTTTGCAATAAAAAACTCCCTTGAAAACAACAAAGGCATTTTCAATGACATTTCAAGAGCACTTCAACTTTAATAATTTTATAAAACTTGGTTAGCTAACACTCACTCTGAGAGCTCTCTATATTATATGTCATAGCCAAAATATTTCATGCACAAGAGCACATGACTAAACTACGTTGTGCAAGACCCTTTCGCATTTAATATGGAAAAGAAAAAAGTAAGGGCAGCAAGTAATAATATCAATACCCCTGGGACTCTCAGAAAAACTGAATTACTTTTGAAGCCTCACTGAAAGAGGAGGGAACTAGAACAAACTAGCATGGCCTTACTGAAATTAATTTATTTGCAGAAGGACGGAAGTATATACATCCATCCAATTACAACAATTTCAATTAACCCAAGTAGATCAACATACCTAAAGACAGTTATTTACCTACAGATGTGCTATTTTTAAACCCGCTGATAGCAAATTAAAAACTTAAGTCTCGTGCATGGGGGATAACCATTCTCCAAAAGCAAGTGATTTTTTCCGTCTAATTTACTTTCCATAATTTAAAGTAGCTGTGTTTTCTCAAAAGAGAAATCTGAGAAAGAAAATGAAGCCTAGTCCGCATTATTTTAGTCGAACTATTATTCTACTGAAATACGTACTAAGTGAAAAAATTTTACCGTCATGGACCCTCCTGAATACCATACCCTTCCTGAAGAAAAACCCCAGAATCGTACGTTTAGAATATAAACTTTAGGTTTCTAAAAAAATTTTTCAACCGCGAGTACTACAACCGATCGTCACATGGCTAATAATTGTGAAGAATAAAAGTTGAAAGGGTAGTTGCAGGTTCTGTGGTGCATTGCAGAATAAATGAAGCGTTCTAACGGAATTGACTTAACCATGACATGACAAGGAGGACAGTAGAGAAGTTGACATGACGCTGCCGGGAATTTCTTTTGGTGGCTATTTCCGATTTCGAGTCTAAATATTAGAGCATATAGTCTTTGTGACTAAAATGTTGGTGACAAGAGTCGGAACAGCAGAACAGAACAAAACGAAATAAAAAAAGTTGAGGAGGCGAAAGTTGGTTGGGAGAGGGATAGAAGAGAGTGTCAAGGAAAGTAGGAGTGACAGTGTTAAAGGAAGGAGAGAGCGAGAGAAAGAGAGAGAGAGAGGGAAAATGGATGTGAAGAGAAAGTTGAGACGGAAATGAAAGAGGATCGGACGCGGTGACTCTTTTGTAAAAGGTCCTTCCTTGTTCGGAAGGGCAGATAGAAAGAGAGAGAGAGAGAGAGGGCGAGTGAGTTGAACCCGAATGCAGGAACCCAACAACTCAGCTGGGGAAAGTCCGGGACTGACTGAGCTGTGCAAATACGAAGGCCGAGGACGAAGGAGATGAATAGACTAAGACAAGGAGGCGATGGCGATGGCCATCGTCAGACATATCCAGTAGGCATGTCACTTTTTATGCTGAGTCTGATGGATTCTCCAGAGATATGATAGACTGATGGAAATAGAAGATCTTCTGTAAGTAGGAACTGAACAAGGCTAACTCTGCCAGTTAGTAAGTGGCCTCCATCTTCCTGACACACTCATCTTCTCCTTCTCCTCTCCCCGTCGCAACCTTATCAAAGGATGGGGAATAGAGGAATTGCAACTTGGCTTACCTATCTTATTCATCTGTTCCGAGTTCCTAAGCTAACACGATAAGTACACACAGAGAACGCACTCGCTCTCGCCCTCCCTCTCATCTTTTTTACTCCTTGATCTTACTTCCTCCTACTCCTCAACTCACGACGACCAACAAGAAGAAAAGCTCCCGTTTTACAGCTACTGAGCTAAACTAACAATGAGAGGCAACTTCAGGCTTCTCTTCAAATAAATGTTTACTTGACTTCAGTCAGATGTGATTTCCTATAGGACTATACTGTCAAATGACTGCTTAGAACTCCCGCCCGATAGAGAGCAAACACTTTACCTCTGCTCTGCTGAATTTGTTATCTCCAGTCGCGAATCTATTGTGGTCTTGTTGGGCGTGAATTGCTACTAAATACAATTAGTTATTACTTTCCCAGATTCTCCTCCAGCTCTTCTTACAGCTCTCTCTCTCTCTCTCTCTCTCTCTCGCCATTTACTACACTTTCTCTCTAATAATAATATCACCTCCTCTCAAATAACATCTCCCAGATTTTTCTCCCTCTTATTCCATCCTTGGCATTTGTAACACTATCTATTATAATACATAGCGGATTATTATGTATAGTAGCTTTACTATGTAATCACATTAAGGATTCTTTCGTCATCACAGATTTCTTTATCAGACATAGTATAGTATATAGTATATAGCTAAGGCTTAATAGGATATTACAATGGCTATAAATATATACTGCATACCTACGAGATGTATACTATATAGGAGATGTAAGGAATTCCACTTTTGTTATCTGTCTACACTGCACTAAAGAGAAATTATTTGTAAATATTTGATTTTACACAATTCTAGCAGAACCCACTTCTCGTTCCATTCGCTATCGCTACAGTAAGGCCTATGCAGTTTATTTTCATATTTTACAACTTGATACAAGTGACGTAAGGGGTTTGGAAGTTTCAACGCCCGACGCCCACCTTTAATCTGATCCTATGGGAAAATTTATCTTAATTCCATAAGGGACGAAATAACAATATCTCATGTTCCATTTATGTACGAGCACGAGTATTATTATAACTTATCCAACTAGTCATTATAGCCTATTCACTATATATTTACATTGTCATCATAACTCTTTAATCGGTCCATGCTCAGGTTAAATAGTTCAAAGTTTTCGTCTTACAACCATGTAAGCATTAAGTTAATGGATCAACATTTCCTAAGCTATTTCCCAAGGATTTCTTGGATATTCAAAGGATTCGTAACTTTTGTGCTTAAGAATTATTGTGTGTCACCCAGAGGTTTTAATAATTGTTGTCCTGTGGGGGAATAGCCAGCTACAAGATATTAAATGACAACAATTAAGTTATGTAACCTGTATGCTACCTTCAATAATTGTGTCATTTAATCCTTGGAACAGAAATGATAGATATTTAGCCCACCCAATATAATTGATTGACCATTAAACATTAATTGAGTATCAATTTCCATAGATGGGTCACAGGAAATATTAAAGAATTGTCAGTATCAAGTTAATTTCGCGTGTAACGAGTAACGACTTTTATTCTACTAATAATTTCGCAGTAACTGTATAGGTATAAAAGAAAGCCAAGAAACATGTCGATGCTACAAATAATATTACTATAATTATTGTATGAACGAAGGAGACAAGGAAAAGCTTCACTGGTGGCTCCTTTTCACATTCAAATCTAGGAGATAATACCTTCATTAAAAATGTGGCAACCTAAGAGGAAGGTCTAGCTGCTGATAGAAAGAGCCGAATGGCTAAATTATAAAGAGGAGCATAACCAAGCAACATCGACAAGGCAGGAGGGAGATTTCATTTGGCTTCTCCATCCATCCATCTCACATTACTTAGGACTTTCTCTCTGAAATCATATAACTCACTTGTGCATTTTGCTGAACTCGAAGGATCCACGCTGACAATATTACGAATATCTATTTCTGTAGATTTCTACTCTGCACATAATAACTGAGAGCTTACAAACGCAATAGCATGTATTGCGTTTGTAAATTGAAGAGATATATTATATCTAGCCAGTGATTATTAGTGTAGGTAACAATAGGAATTACCGTGCTATAAGATAAGTATGCCACGAAGGATAAACAATATAGTGATTAGCTTTGTTACGGAAACCCCTCTGATTATAACTGTCGGTTTTCTCCTACAAATACATAACGTCAATTTGTAAAGTCGACTGGTTGGGAAGAAAATCTGACTGGCCTGATTATATGAGTTCCCTTTCTTCTGTCTACTTACACAACTAACTTGAATTACCGAATTCTTAGTCTTATGTAACTAATATTATTACTAAGTACCTATATAGTCTTTCTATGATGTTCTTATATATATACAAAAAGCAGAGTAGGATAATAGATATTGTGGTAAGGTGGTGATGAAGGATGGTAGAAAGGAATAACGGTGATTTTGAATGAGAGAAAGTGCGAGAAAGTGCTTCTAATATTTTACATTTCACTAAATCTGTGCTATGAATCTGTGCTGTAACTTAATGTGCGCTTTGCTTTTCTCAATCCATCTATCATTTCATTACATCTGCATTTGCTGCGGGAAAGCTAGTTACGCACAGCATCCTCCTAACAATATTAGTAAGTAGGTGGGCATAT
>JABASI010002163.1:0-20774 GCA_019776505.1 Tomocerus nigrus
GAAAACTGTCGAATTTTATTTAACAATGGATCAAGTGCTTCTTTTCTCCAGGGAATAGTATAAACTTACAATGAGGTACTCCAATATCAAAGTACAGAACCTATTTCATACTACCTAGGTATATTTCTTAATATTATTATTTTGAGAAAACTCTAGAGGAAGCAAAGTACATTTAGCATTTAGAGGAAATTTTATATACGGTATGAAATTGTTCGGGTAGCGATCTATAATTTCCCTTTGGGTATATATTTTCCATTATCTACTTAGAAATTGACGTAAATGACAGCGCAGTCGATTAACATATGAAAATGTAGGTGTATTTCCTGGAATTCAAATTGTTGGTATTGGTAAGCTCAAACTTGGAAATATTAACGGAATTTCATATATGGAAAGAAGGCAAACACAAACAATTTAGAAACTCAAGAGGTAAGAACCCACTTGACATTTATGCTAGAAGGAAACTCTTATGTTCTGTAGCTGCTAGCAGGTACACACATACATATCAGTAGTGTTGTGTCTGAGTGTGTTGTATTATACTAACCATTGAAGTCAACCCTTTATTTCATCTGAGCTGGAATGAAAGTTTCAATGGGCTGACTCAACTAGATTGCAATTTGATACAATAATAGAATGATATTATGGTGGGTATTTGTTGTATGTAGCGTACCATACATATATGTACATTATATTGAAGTGCAGAATGAGAAAAGCTTTAGAAATGAGATCTCCACACTCCATGAGTAGTGAAAATAGCATGCAGTACCTTTTCACAACAACCATTCTCTCCACAAAACCAAGACAGGGAGAGTCGGGTCAGAAAATCCACTTGACTAGAAGAGTGTACAAGTCACAGTCGCAATCACAAGTACCTCTCTCTCTCCGACCTCCTGTGTTACTTCCCTTTCCCCTATCTTTGTCATTCCCGAAAGAAATACTTCCAAATTATATTCATAGATACATAGACACGTACAATACAAGTATCTATCATGCATACATAGAGCAAATATGACATTATTTTATTCATTTCTCATTCCTCTAAACACATAGTCGCTCTCTATACTACATACTCTTCGAATGAGTTGCATCAGAAACTTTCTTGCTCTCTGCTGATTCTAATTCTGATTCACATCAGGGAGTCTGAGCATGCGAATGACATTAGATTTGATTTTCAATCGTTGTCTCCATCCGCTTAGCTAAATAATAGCCACCCTTATACATAAACTTTCTTTGCTTATGATAAATACAATAATCTTGCCTTGTTTGCCACGTGTGTACCTTAAATCAAAACAACATAATTACACAGAGTTGTGGTCCAATATTTATGTTCTCTAATAATATTTCTCATTAGAAACTGTAGCATTTGACACTTTATTATTAAGCGTAGATTTAAATAGGTATAAGTATAATATTATTAGGATTATAAGTCTAAGCTAGCATGCAACATTCACATTTCAACTATTCATCATAGTGTTTGTTTGCTGACAATTTCCATGTGACGTTTTTTGGCATATACTATTAAAACGATTGTGATAATGCATTCTAAAGCTGCGTAATGCACAGCTATTTAAGTAACTAATTACTTGTAAAATATCCCTGAGACAATAGGCCTAAATGTATAAATACCATTCTTATAATGTTTTTATTACTGGGGAATCCTCTTTTGTCTCTTACATAGTAAATGAGCCCAAGCTGTCACTGAAATGGAGGAGTGCATAATATTATTCATAGTTTATATAGTATTAATGTCCATTTCACACTAGCAATTTATGGAGTATATAAGCAGAGAAATGCATGGTAGAATAGGTTCCAGCTTAATTCCTTGTGCTACGCAATTAAAATGCTGAGCATAGAACGGAACACACGGCAATTCTCACGGGGACTCACATTTATATGCGACAGAGCAAAAGGGTTTGGATTTTTATTTTGGTTTATGTGTTTGTCTCGAAGGGTTTGCCATTCCATAAATTCGGTGTGTGATGTGATAGTATACAGAATAAATCAACTTATGTAGGTATACATTTATCGATAGGAAGAAAAAAAAAATATAGTAATGGATTGAATGTGCATGTGCATAATACGATTACAAAAAGTAGATATTATTCTATAAATTGATAACAACAATAGACTGGCCGTAAAAGAATAGTAAAATTGTCGTACATTCATAGATTGGGAATTATTGTCACATGTTATCGATAGGAAAAGGTTTCTGGTAGGTAGTTATCAGTGGAAATTGTTAGTTATAGCCCTTCGAAAACATACATAGAACTTAGTAGGTGCTCAGATGAAATCAGCTTCTAGCCCAAACCACTCGCCCTCGTTTGTCAACTCCTCAGGGATTTTTCCTAGAGCCTGATTTGCATTATAAATCAGGTCGATCCATTATTTATACAAATCTAAATGCAGTCTTCCTTTCTGCATGTATAGGAGAGTATGAGACAGAGAAGAGGGTGTCCTTACGAACCATGCGTCTGTCTGTCTGCCTCCGAAAATATTCATGAGAGTGTGACAGTATAGAGTTGTAAAGTGTAGGCAGATAATTTCCTATTTTACTCCTGTAGCATTGTAAAAGTTTTTTTGTGCAGAAAGTAAAACCAACTACCAACTGTATCTATCTACCCTGCCCTCCAGCAAAATATATAGTAAAGTTTATTTCATCGTCGAAAATGGAATAGTTAAATATTACAACGTTGTTTCAACTTCAACTATGATCATGATACGGAACGGGGTTGAAAAAGGAACATTTCCCGAATCACTGTTGTATTATTAGTATCAGTCAGTTGGCGATAAAGCTGAAGGTAAACGTAGACGTAGAGTACATACAGTTTTCCAGTATTACTGTATACCTGTAAGCTATTCTAAGTCGAACGAGATAAATGTGCACTTTCACTTATTGCGAATTGTTGGAACGGAACAGGAGCTCTAGATCTCATAAAAAATTTGCACAAGCTAAAGTCCATTAATCCCCTTCGGTCTTAACTTGAGCCATCCTTCATCACTACATAAAACATTAGCTGTGTGCACGCTGAATTGCAATTGCAAATTATGTGGGTGTCTCTACTACTATCGTATACTATAGCGCTTCAAGGCATTATTCACTTTTACCAAGAATTTCTGTAGGATCTACTAAAAATATTTTCCTAGTTTTCCCTAAAACACTTTCGAGGAGGTGATAAGTTGAACTTTTTGTTAGGAAGTTCCTAGGTATAGTCACAAAATAAATATTTGTTATGCTCGCAAAAAATACCAGAAGCAATTAACATTTTCTAATCAGGAGCAACTCACTTAAGTGGATGGGGATGGCAGGAATTCCTTTTCCTTCAATAATTAAACGTGAAATTCTGTTGATAACTACTGCAAACATTTGTCTTTCTTTGACTAATTAGTTAAAAGCTAAATACATATTCACTGGGGCGAATTCAAAGTACTATTGCGACGCACTCCAGACTGGAGAGATGAGCAGGAGCACACCTTGATTGTTCTAACGANGTACGATTGCGACGCACTCCAGACTGTAGAGATGAGCAGGAGCACACCTTGATTGTTCTAACGAGAAAAGCACGAGATATATTAATCAGCTTTTAATATATCCTAGCATAGATGATTTTCTCGGATAGTAGCTACTATAGTGGATAGGTACCTAGTTGATTTTCATGGCTTAACGAAGATAACTACTTCCATCAACAGTCTTTCTATTCATTCCTTCTCTTTTTAGTGTTAGCTCAAAGTGCGTAAAGTGGAAATAATGCAATAATAAAATATTATTACGTTAGTTATACTATCATAAAAGTCATGCATACTGTCGGAGTCTTCTGTAGTGCGAAATTCCCTCTCTTCCAAACACTAAAGTTCTAGCATTAAGTACAGATAAGGGAATGATGAAGAAACTTTTCCAAATGTTACTCATGCATTTTAATTAGGCTTATGTATTTTATCTTGCTACTTACCTCTACCTTATATTAGTAGATATATGTACTATATATTTAACCACAATATATATCGCTGTTTTTGATTTCTGTCACGAAGAATAAGTTTTATATGACCATTAATTCTTTAGGTACTCCTATAATATTCCTACTGGATTCTGTTCCACATACAAAACATGTTCTTCTAACTTCTAACGTATGTCAAAGGTCCTTATCCACTCTGAATTCCAATGCAAACCATGGAAATTCCCTTTATGACACCACTGGTGAATACTCTGAATACATTTCTCTCTGTTGTCTTTGCTGTCTGACTAAGAATATATGGTTATAGATAGCAGTAGTACTAGCTCCTGTAAAACGATATTCATATATTATTGTCGATGGGAAAGTGAGAGGATCAACTGGAATAGTCAAGTAACTTGAATGTGTGTGGTGTGGAAAGAATCCTCTTCAAAGGATCAACTGGATTTTCTCAAGTTTCCCTCACTAGAAGCAATCCTGAATCTACCCCTTTCCCTGTTTTCACATTCGTCCTGTATGTAAATGCATTTGGAATTTTCCACTCACCATCCCTAGTCTACAGAATATTCTGCTCTAGTATTTTCCTATTGTACAGGACTGTATATTAATTGCTTCTACCAAAATCACAAATTATTTTCAATTCTACTTCTCTCTCAGTAATGTATAAGTTGAAATTTATTTCTATTTTTCAAACTAGTGGCTAAAAATTAAATAGGATATCACTCTGCAGATGATAAAATCTCATTAGATTCTTTTTCCAATAGTGTGGTGGGTCATTGGGTACTCTAATTATCAGCAATCTTTGTTAGGTAGTTATCGGATCGGACTGATAATGTTGAAATTAGTCCACGCTTCTATGTAAATACTCTAAATATATTCGTTACTATCATTATCCATACGAAACACTGTAGTAATAAATACGGTACATTAATATTAGGGACCTACATCGTAATTGTAAAATAAGGTTACACAATTTAGTAAAATCCTGTAGCAGGGAAAATGCTTGTGATAGTGTTTATTTCTCCTGAGACATTTTCCTCGGTGAATTTTCTGAATAATGTTTTTCTACGGGGAAGTGTATTTGTTAGAATAAGCCCTCTAGGTGGGTAGTCTCCGTAATGCTCTAATCTTATAGTTATAAGTAGAGGTACTTAATGTGCGTAGCATGTTATGTTTGGATATCTGAATGTTGTAGTGCACGAGTTGAAGAGTAGGTAGTGTATATAGAAGTGCATCTATTTATTCAGGATAGAAAAGAGGCTGAGAATGTGCACAAAGTTGTGTAATACAGAAGCACAAAGGATGGTTTCACGTTATATTGTTAAAGTTACAATGGATATCTGTTTCTTATCCTTCCTCCTTGATTACGTATAGAATGGAGCAGTGTCCTTCCTTCCTGTAGCATTATATAGCTATGGTGGCACAAGAGCCCCTAAAGTTGAAACGGGAGTAGTAAAGGAACCATTGTCGTTGAGTTTAAGTTTGGAAGAGCGAGATCAAGAGAGCTGAACTCAAGTAGGGTGAAATCCTTAGGGAAAGGTAGACCAAAGTGAAAGTGGCAGTTAGCGAAAAGAAAGATGTCGGAGAAAAGAGAAATGGGAGAGTTGAGTAGAATCGAGATGCGAGATGAGACGAAAAAGAAAAGCAAGTGAGAGAACATATGTAAGATCTTATCTTGGTCACATAGCCACCATTTTTCACTCTGACTTCCACTGGAACAATGGCCAACTCTCCCGTGCACCAAAGTCAAGTCACCTCTTCCTATTTTCCCTAGGAAGATATTGGATTTTCCATTTATCCATCGATTTCTTCGTATGCAAATATAATACACGCATTTTCACATAAAACTTTTCTGTTTCTTCAAGACATAACATTGTTACACAGATATTTACTCCTATCTCTTTTCATATTATCTTCCAGCAAAGTATAAAAAAATATCTAGAGAATTCAATTTTTCATCTTGTAGGATATTTCGATTAAAATTTTTTCTTGCAAATGATATTATTTTCTCGTGTTCGATTCTCGAATCACAAATAATGTAATTCCTCTATGAGAAAATGGATCACACTGTAATTCGAAATATAGAAATGATACACGATCCTGTTTTCTTTCATCTTCCTCCCAGATACACCTTAGTAATGGCTTTAGTTGTAATGTAATCATAATTTAATATTGAAGGGAAAGTAGCGAAAGTACAAACAAACCATCAGTTAGGGATGTTCTGCTCCTAGAGAACAGAACACAAAACACTACAAAAAAACGGATGAGCAAAATCGATGGGATTAACTGGGATTGGCTTCTCTCATTTTTCTTGCTTTTTCCTGGCCTCTGCTAATCAAATATCACCCCCTTGTGCAGACACAAAGATTACATGAGACAAGATGAACCTTTTATGAAATATTGATGAAAAGATGAGGCGCAAAATATATTAGACGTCTAATCATTTTATGCCGACGACGCGACAAGCTTATTCATCCTGATGCTACAGAAAATAACGATATGAAAACAGTTTTTTTAAAAAAAGTAATTTGCTTTGCAAAGAGTCGATTATATTTTAAATAGAGTTCAGTATTTAAGTGTCACTTCAATCACACAGGTGACAGTGGCATATGATGCGAAATGCTAAAATGTAAAATTATACAATTTTTGAAGAAAATGTACTAGTAAACACATGTTAAGTTGGAATAGAGTTAGGAATTAGGATTTTAGATTGTTGAGGAAAAGGGAAAATGTAGTTATTTCGATATATATCACTTACCATTATATATCATAAGGAAGAGTGTAGTTACATTTCGTATGACACATTCAACGACGATGCTCTGACACTTTCAATATAGGAAACTGGAACGAATGTGTACATTTATGAGTTAGATTCATTGTATCTTTAAGCCGAAAACACATTAGGAGGAAGCTGTGGACAAGAATTTTGCATCACACTCAATTTCCATACTATTATATATAGCTGTAGTTGTTGTAGCTAAAGTAATAATATCTATGGATGTGGAAACTGTGGAAAAGGAAGGAGAATATATGATGATGCATGGTAGTATTATGATTTTCAGACAAGATCCGTAAGGGAGACAGTACAGAAAGCTGCTAACTACACAGAGATACACACATTGTCAACGAGGATATAGAAAGAGAGGACTCGGCGAGACAGGGAGGCAATAACAGAGTGGGAAAAGAGAGTGAATGTGTGAGCGAGGAAAAAGGACACAGAGAAGCAGAGGAAGGTTCTGAAACGGTGAAATAACGTAACAGCTCTAGTGGAGGACTTATTGTTAGGTATTACAGAAGTTGAGGTTGAGAAATAAACCCGAGGATTTTCTTAGTGATCCCGGGAGCTTTACTGTTAGTGTAGGAGCTCCGCTTATTTTTTAGATCGGGAAATCAGCGGGTGTTCTTCCAATTATCTCTGGCAACTTCCATTTCTTCTCCCCATTTATTATTTTCTCTTCAATACATTTCATATGAAATAATGTGCAAGATCCCACTTTAGGATTTCACCCTATTGTGCAATCTACTCTCAGATTGCATGCAAACAAACAATTTTCATCCTGCATTTTACACATCACACACCTGCAAAATCTACGAATGTGTTAAATCCAACGCCATTTGAAAAATATTTTCAAAATGCATAAATTCGTGAATCTAGTAGTAGATGCTTAAGTAATTAGATATGAATTTCTTGCGTACAGAATATATTAGTACAATTAACTTTCCCTTTTCCGTTTTGCAGTCTTATTTGCTTTCCCAATTTTCATCATGATTCGATCTAATCTAATGGATGAGTCAGTCAGAAGCAGAAACACCAAGAGAGAGAGAGAGATGTAAAGGCAAATTATTCTGTCTCTAGGCTATATACCCACATACACCACACACATCTACACATATCTACGACAGTGCAGAATAGAATGCTGACTAAAATACGGTCTGACAAAGCTAAACTAGCAATTTCCTGACAGTAGTGAGTTGTGCCAAGCCGCTCACGTCTCTTCCTTCGTCCTCCTCAGCTTTACGTGAGCTGTTAAAGGGAAAGAGAGAATTGGGTTCGTCGATAAGGCCTTAAGGCTTTCCACTACTCACTCTCTCTCTCTCTCTCTATCTCTGTGTGTCTAGTTAAAATAATGTTCTCTTCTGTTCTGGAGTCGACCTCCAGTCGACTTGCTTTATTTGACTAACCCAAAGTAAACTAAAGCCGCATCGAAGCAAACATATCACACCACAACGAACCATCTCCTCATCAAAATCAGTATTACATTTACAGACGACACATAATTTACAGTCCGATTCCCTATAATATGAGCGAAAATGTAAAACGAGGGAGAAATCCTGGAAATATGTACGCAGAGGAAAATAGGAAAGGACAGATTCCAAAACAACACGGGCATCAGGGGATAACTAACTAATTAGTGTTCCAATTTCAAAACTAATTCTCGTGATAAGCAACCAGCCACGCCATGCCCATCACAACATCCATTGTGAGATCAGTCAAACCAGGGTAAAATCATCGAAATCCCACGCTCTCGTCAGATTCTGTTAGAACTTCTGGAGATTATTATTTCTGTTAGCTTTAGCTTTCGATTCGCTAGAGCTGTGTTATTTTATTAGTAAATTATGACAAAAACACACCAGAAGGCATAATATCTCTAAATGAAATATTGCGAATATTTACTTTGCCTCTATATCATGAATTTCATCTCATTTTGCCACAACACATGAATAAACACAAATTTTCACACCTAGGTAGATATATAGATTACTACGCTAATTTTCTAATTTATCCCTCCACAGACTCTCGTCTCCATTAAATTCTCATACATGTTCATCACGATCGACAAAATTTCAATTCTCACCAAGAAAATTAGTGGGCTGGTTTTCGTTGGTGGCGATGGCGAGGAATAGAGGTGTCACGTAACTTTGAAAATCCCAAAGGATAAATTTTCTTGATTAACCCTGCCTAGATATATCACTTTGTTTTGTATGTAGCAGATACCCGAGTGTAGACTTATATTGATTAGCTACATCGTCCACTCCACCGTAGACTATGACTAGACAGATTGTGTCATATCATCTTCATCAGATTGCGTTCCTGATGTACAAGGCCATCTTCCCTACCGCTACCCGGGTCCACATCATTTTTCATTAAGTGCTTCTTGGTCAGAGACTCCTTTTACCATAGATGGATATGTGTGTGCTAGAGAGAGAGAGAGAAACACTAGTCACTTCACTGTATACTGTCATGTTATCATTTTGTATTTCATCATCTTCATCATCATTCATCACTCTAATGCTAACCAACCTCTTTGTCCTTTATCCTTTCAACCCACCTCTTTGTTAATGAAAAAGAGATTCATTTCATTTACTCTGAAAACTATTAACATGCACGCTCAAAGGATGCATCGTATGAGAGAGAACTGTCTCTTCCAACCAAAACTCAAATTAAATTAACCATGAGTTACTCCTGCCCTGTCAAATTTTCTCCCAAATTTCACCATGTCACTAATCCATCTTACTCCCCACAAAAGCTCCACAAAATAAATTATAAAACGCATTAAATTTTCAAAATACAACCCTGTTTGTCCATGCCTACAATTTGTAATTATGTGGAAAGTTGGAAAGTAATACCTTAAAAAAAGTGGTATTGGTAAAATAAGAAATGAATCGTGTTCGGAAGTACTCGTACATAAAAGCTGGCTCAAGTTGAATCTTTTCACCTGAGGTTATAAATTTTGTAATAATTAAAATTAATTTTTACTACTGAATTGGCCTTCTCAATTGTAAATTATTATTTTTGTGAATTACAATTACAGCGTAGTCATTTGAAGATTATGTTCTATGTTGAAAAACGGGACTTGTTTCTTGCTGAACAGAGTAAGAAAATAAAACCTTGATGTGATATGATATGAAGATATTGTAATTCCTAGGGATCTATAATATTGTGCAGGTGCCAACTCCTTTTCTTTTCTTCCAAAAAAATATTATGCTGGAACTAGTCTAACAGGAGTGAGGAAATAGCAAAGTAGCGCACAGTGCAGTTAGGTGAGAGAGTGCAGAGAAAGGAAAAGAAAGTTTTCAGCCCCACACACAGGGGAACTCAAATTTGAGACGGAAATGTCCGAATCGATATTTCGATAAGGGGCGAATTTCGTGACGACTACAAGTACAGTGCTACAGTCACGCAATAGTTGACGCTTACCTGATAAAATGTTATGATAATGCAACGAGAGTTGTAGCGTATGGCATACACAAATACTATTTCTATAGTTTATAGCCAGTAGAAACTACAATAATACATTAAAGGTTACGTTCTCTATACTTCCGATTTAGAATTGACCGTGTCCTCTCATGCCTTTAGCTCTTTTGTCCTTCACTTTTCAAACTATGACTGCATAGTTTAGCTAAGTTAATGGGTATTCGGATAACGACCACAAGAATTATGAATTGAAGAAGAAGAATCTATAACAAATTGTCATAATGCGAAATTCTAGAGAATTTAGGTATCATCGAACGTCTTTTAGGTGTATCATGAACAATCATTAAAAGATAGTCTATCCTGCAATACACATAAGTAATTTGCGGTTATTTGAGATTGGGCGCAACGTAAAGATTTTCAGTTTTCATGCAACTAATTTAAAAAAAATAATGATCAGTTGAGCTAGAATCATGACATGATTAAGAAATGGGACTCTGTGTGCTTAAAAGTGAAATTAATTCAAGATTGGAGTGGAATTGTTTTGTTTCGTTTGAGGACTTAGTCAAGACCCGGGCTATATGGAAAGTATGATGTTGATTTTGAGTGCGTATGAGGAAATGTGCGTGCAAGTACTGAATAATGCAGAACATTTGGTATGTAGGAGTAAGAAGGACACGGGAGCAGCTAGAAGGTCTATATATAAAGTGAGAGTATCCTTAGTGGCAGGAGTAATGGTGATGCCTGGCCTGGATCTATCGAGCGAACTCATTCCATCAAAATTCTCTTTCTGCCTCGCCTTGCTTACTTTCTTTCTTTCTCCCCACTATTATTACTACTAACTACCGTCGCCCCTATATCTTCTCTCTAGTTGTGCACAGAACTAACTTTTAGAGTTATTACTAGCAGTGGAGTAAATAGTACGGTGGGTGGTAATTCCACAGTGGAGCTTTACTTTTAGAACGAAGGACAGTATATCTTTGTTGGTGAATATATATCTCTGCGTGTCATGTCGTGAGTAGTTCACATAATGCTAGTAGATCTATAAAATGTACTTTATTTTACCTTTACTTTCATTTCCTCTTTGCCTTCTCTCTCTTAGTTTAAGTACCTGCACACGGTCAGCCTAACGCTCACCCATTCATTTCCTCGCTAACGATTTTTAACCGGCTACTTTCGCCAACAGTCGGCTCTTCTCAAACAATAACCTACTAACTAACTACATATATATCAACTAACATATTATATCCTGTAAATATGTATGCAAAGAAAACTCCCAAGTCGGAAAAATTACTGGTCATTCCATTCCATAGTGTTACTTTTTCAACCTACTACACAACAAAGAAATCGATATTATTTTCTTACGCCTTTCTTTTCAATCATGTGCCGAATGCCAAAATTCTACATGCAAAAGTGTAAAATGCCAAAATTTTATGATTTGAATGATTTTTTATCAACTCATAAAAACAGAAACATGTGCTTTCCGTAAACTGTTAATGGATAAATGCAAGTTTATGTAGATCGAACATCTTACATGATATAAAGTTTCATGTAATATTTACTACCGTTGCATACTATAAATTGTAATGAAAGTTTCGTTATTGCACCTGTGAACTAAAATAAGTGCTGCAAATAATTTATACGAATTTATGTTTAATAGATAGTTCAAAGGTCATTCCTCTTGAGTTGACCAGTTATAAATGAAGTTGATGCAAGTAGGTATATACACTGCATTCAAAGGATAAGTTAAATTATTGCCAGCAACCATTGCATCTGCACTGAAAATTTTCCGAAAATGATGGGTAAAATTTTTGGCCTTTTTGAGGCACGGTACAGAGCTGTAGCTATTTAATATGGATAAATAATAATTTTACCTTGGCTAAAATACACATTTTAAGTGTTGGATTTTGTATTGTCATAAATTGCTTAACTACATGAATACGTTACCTTTTTGTACATTACACATTTAAGTGGACATAGTTTTGTTAGTAAGTTTCTTAGTGTGTAGATACCATGGACCTAATTGTAACTGTCAAACAACGGTTGCTGCTAGGTTGAATGTGTGAATTCCTTTTCTTCCTTTCATAAACTATTGATTGAATAATATAGCTACTTGCATAGGTTTGAAAAGTAGCTGTTAGTCTTTGACAAAGTTTTCTAATTGTATATGAAACGTCAATAAGCCTTGAACTGAAATTGTTGTTTGTTTGTATTGTTTTATAGGGTGATTGAGTAGTGGGATTGGTTGGGAACAAACAAGGCAAAGAGAAAGAGAGTGAGAAAACAGTGAGAAAAGCAGAAGGATGAGGACATAAGATCGAGCAGCATCCGTTGTAACGGCAGCAACTGTCTCCCTGTCCTCACAAAGTCAAATTCGAAAGCTCCTTAGAGCTTTTCCTTGTGGACAATTCATATTTTTAGTTGTCCATGTCAGGAGGAAGACGGCAACAACACTCTCATCATCAACAAGTCAAATCCTCAGCCACGACGACAATAGAGCATCACAGTGAAATGTCTCGACGGAACAATAGACTAACAGTTCGTAATCTACTTTTGAGTGACAAGGAAAATCATCACTGCGAGCTACAGGAGGAAGAAACTTTATTAAGTCAACGAATGTAGTAAGTGTACACAATAAGAAGATTGGAATTGGAAGAGAAGAGTCTGAAGTCTGAAGCAGAGAAGACGAGTGTAAGAAGAGTTTCTCAAGTTTATTTAAAGAGTTCAAAGTCCTCAAGCTATCTATTCAACAACTTTTGACGAACAGCTAAATACATTTAGCAATAAGTGTGAGTGAAGAATTCTGATTTTCATTCACTAATCGGATTACACCTACAACAAATACCCACTCATGCCACTCGAAACAACTTCCTAATAAAGGTATTTACTATACTCTTGTTTTTAGTTTGATTAGTTGCTCTAAGCATTGAAATATTAAAAAGTTGAACAACTCGCTTAACATTTTCTTCGGAGGGAGGGAATTGAAGAAACTGGTAGAACTTTTCTATCTGTTACAGAGATAACAAGCAATTTTTTTTTACCTTGCTCTATTTTCTACGTGGAATTTTTTATTTTCTCCAACTCTAGATATTAAAGATGGTAATGTGTTAGCTGGGGAAAAAACGGACGGAGGAAACGAACTCGTAAAGAAAGTTGCGAGGGAATTAAATTATTTCTCCCCCTTTTCTCAGAGATGTTACTTTAACTTTTCATCGCAAATTTTCCCAGTTCTATTTTATCCATGTACCTAGTATACTTCTTATATTCATTCCGTTTTCATTTTTACCTTTACTTTGTGTAGTGTGCTGTGGAAGGAGGCAAGATAAGTTTCTTCACCCTCCCTCTCCCACAAGAGGATGAAAGTAGAATGTAGTGCACTGTAGAGAAATACTAGGTATCTACTTACTTACTTAGTAGTTGGTGGCTGTGTAGCAGAGAAAATATAAGTAACGGTGGATAATACTCATGATTCTCTTTAGGGATTGCATCACATCGCATCACATCTACATTCAAGATAGGAGCTGTATAAAAGCCGCATGTAATGTGATGTGAGATTGTGAGTGAGAGTATTCAGCGAGAATCTAGCATCGCAAGAGAAACCAAGAGCAAGAAATGGAAATGGCCCAGGGACTTTAGACAACACTCTGACAACGTGACAACTTTGAAGCGACAGCAACGCATTTGCTCATTTCGACAGAATCCCTTGAGAATTAGCAACAAGACAAGGAACCGTGGCCGTAACGGTTCAGGAAGCGAAACCGAAAATCCCGTTTCTTCCAGTTTATACTGGCACAGTAGATATCTGTATTATATTTACTCTAAAGATAGTGCTGGTATATACCGATAAATTGCATTGCATTGCAACACATCAAAACCACTCGAATCCAATCAAATATCTAATTCCCCATCCCACGAAACGAAGTCAGACACGGATCAGACAAAAAGAGTCTCGTCTGGAGCTCACGGAGAGAATACATTGTTACTGGACGTTATTTTACCGGCAAAGTCGATTTCTTCCATTTTATTCCAGTCCACATCTCGAGAAACTTGGTGGCTGTCCTTAAGATGCACTAAAACGGGAAGGTGAAGTCGGAAAACGGAAAATGACAACAGATATTGTGACATCAACGATTGAATTTGCTTCATTTGCACTGTGTCTGTGATAGGGTTGAGGAGAGGCGAAGGAAAATCCATCTAGTTAAGTAATTCACTGGTAAAATCACTGATTAGACGCAGAGGGAATTTTGAAAATGCCGCAAGTTCCAATTTTAAACCTGGAGATAGCTGAAGTGAAGGACTTTGTCCTCACGAAGCTAGAAGATGAGAAGGCGCAGAGGAAAATGGTCCTTGTGATAGTGTCAATCGCCCTGCTTTTAGATAACATGCTCTATATGGTCATCGTTCCTATAATCCCGGACTATTTAAGAAGACTGGGGACATGGGAAACGCATACAGAAGGGGGGACACAAGTGACCGAGGCTCCTAAGCTTATCACCTTTGTGAATCAAACGGGAAACTATTCGTACATAGAGCAGGCAAAAACTCCGCCGAGAATCATCAACGGTGTTTTAGTGTACGAGGGCGAAGATACAGCAATTGGACTTTTGTTTGCGTCCAAAGCCTTAATTCAACTGATGATCAATCCATTTTCAGGAGCATTGATTGATCGAATAGGTTACGACAAGCCAATGATGTTCGGATTATCGATAATGTTTGTCTCGACGGCTGTTTTCGCAATGGGCAGTAGCTACAACGTCCTTTTCTTCGCCAGAAGTTTACAAGGAGTAGGCTCTGCCTTCGCAGATACATCCGGATTGGCCATGATTGCCGATCGGTACACGGAGGAGAACGAGAGGACGAAAGCTCTTGGGATAGCATTAGCGTTCATATCATTCGGATGTCTTGTCGCTCCGCCGTTTGGAGGTTTAATGTACGAACTGGCGGGAAAAGAAGTCCCTTTCCTAATTTTGTCTCTTGTGTGTCTCTTGGACGGGATTATGCTCTGGCTGGTGATGAAACCAATAAAAGCTCAGCAGAAAGAACAAGGAGTTGAGAGGCCACAAGGGACGCCGATATGGATTTTATTTATGGACCCGTACATCGCCGTTTGTTCCGGAGCTCTGATAATGGCCAACGTCTCATTGGCATTTTTAGAGCCGACGATTTCTGTATGGATGATGGATACGATGCATGTCGGCCAGTGGCAGCAAGGAATGATTTGGCTACCCGCTTTCTTCCCACATGTCCTTGGAGTTGTAGTCACCGTCAAGTTGGCAAAACAATATCCACAGTATCAATATCTAATGGCTGCTGGAGGGCTGGCTCTGGAAGGACTTTGTTGCCTCATGGTCCCATTTGCAACAAACTACTGGATGCTCATGATTCCTATTTCGGGCATTTGCTTCGGAATAGCTCTGATCGATACAGCCCTCTTGCCCACTTTAGGCTACCTTGTAGATCTCAGATATGTGTCCGTGTACGGAAGCATTTATGCTATCGCCGATATCTCTTATTCCTTTGCTTACGCTTTCGGACCTATTATCGCCGGTAGAGTCATGGAATCTATTGGCTTCCTTGCCCTCAATATTGGCATTGCTGTCAGCAACTTGGCTTACGTCCCCGTTCTCCTCGTCTTAAGACACATCTACGACAAAGGCTTTCAAGACGAGGCCAACATCCTCATGAAAGATCCTCCGGACAAACAATATCAAACGTATGCCATGCAGGACAGAAAAATCATCCCTGATCACGCCAGAGACTACGGACGACTGGAGGACGACGACGATGACTACAGCAGCAACATGAGTGGAGGTCATAGGGTCACTTTCCAGGAAACCAGTATGAGCTCCAATGGCCCTTCCAATCCGAACCAGTTTGCCTCTTGGCCAGATGAAGGTGGGGCAGCCGCCGCCGCCCCACCCGCCGCTCCTACAGCTAATCCTTTTAAAGGTGCGTCTGGATCGGAAACTAACCCTTTTAGAGCCAATTAAAGCTGTGGGAATTAAAGGATTTATTCAGTCAAGTAGTTGTAGCCAACATATCTACTATTCCCAATCTACCTACTACCTACCTCCCTAGATTACATTACTACTCGCTAATCTAGGTATGTGTAGCTACATCATCCATACAAAACAGAACTGGTATGCTAGAACGAACATTTCAACCCTTGATCATCACTATCTATCATACAAACATTAGTTGCAATTTACATAGACGTAAATTAAATACAATTATTGATCTGACTTACATTGGTAATTAGAAATCATTTTGATTTTCGACAATGCAATTTTTAGAGAGCTATTTAGTAATGATACAAATGAGAAATTCTAATGAAATGCTAAATTCTGAATTAAAATCATTTTTCCTCAGTATTTTCTAGGTTAAGAATCAATACATACATAATATTTTAAAGTACCTATTCAAAATAAATGTTGATAATATGCTAACGTACGTAGATACGTGACTATCATAAAACTTAGTTGTTTAATAACAATTTGCGTCAATAATTAAGGGCTTAGAATACTGAAAGTAATAATAAGAATATCATAACTTATCGTAAAATTAAAAAATGAAATTATGCTTCGAATACAAAAAATGAGTTCATAACAGGAAGTGCAGAGACCTGCTCTCTCAATTTATAGTTTAAAATCATCCACTCATCATAATGACTACACATAACTATGCAATTAATGCAATATTATGCTGTTTGTTGTAGATTAAATATTATTATTATAGAATCGAGTAGATTTCGTTGTGTGTCATTTTTCACATCGTATCGATAAAGTAGGTTTTGGATTTGGAACGACATGTTAATCTGAAACTTCATTTGCAAATATTTAGTTTTAGAGATTAGAGAGTTTATTCTAATGTACAAGTATTAGTACGTAAACTAAAGTTAAGAATCATAAAACATAGTTATTAACATTAAGAGGAACTCAATAATAAAATATCTACATACTGTAACACTTCGAAAAGGATTTTTACGAAAATGTAAAATCCAATTTGGCTGTGGCATGGATGGATAATACTTAACAATGGTGCGCTAATAGGGTAAGGAACTATTAAGTTTACATAAAGTATTCCCAATAATTATCGGTTTTATTGCTTTAGTGGCAAAAAATGAGTTGTAATCACATTCGCAGATACAGTTTTTTAATGTTGTTTTTAACTACCAGTCTTAATTTATTTTCAATATCGAATAATCTTTTCGTAACGAAATGAGTAGATTGGTGTTTTTTTTTTATTTTCTATGTTAAAAAATGTAAGTTTTGATTTGTCTCATTGCATGAGACTAATTTGAATATTCGATTTCATAATATTATTTTTTGATTTTGTTTTGATAGATTTGGGATTTGGATAGAAAAGACTTATTTCGTAAGCTGTAAAAAGCTATGATACTTTTAGTCGAATAAGGAACCATTAAATAAAGCGTACCGATTATTAATTAAGTTTAGGCTAAGAAAATGATACTATTATTATAGAAAACAAAGCTGTCATATTAAAATAATGTAAAGTAAAATGAAGTGTAGAAATACTCTAAATACTAAGAATAAGTAAATAGGTAGATAGATAAAAGCAAAGTATTAATTGTAAGAGAGTACATAATACAACATAATATACGAATACTAAACGTATCAACCAAGACTCATACATATCAATTGTATCATAAATAGTTCCATTGGATCACATTGGACTATTTTAGTCGCCATCTTAGGCATAAAAGTCATATCAATCATGTATATAAACAAATTATGAAATAAATTCATCTAATCAAATAAGGCTGTACATAATAGAATAAGAAAATACTATATATCAGTAGAGGTAGTTTACTAAATATACTATAGGTCATTAACAAAGATGTTCATTTCATCACTGTGTTTTAAAAAAAAAGTCATATATAGTTATAGTTATTATATATATATCATTTAATATTTCAATTGCTGCTGAAGAACATTGGGCAGCATAGAATCACTAATGATCTCAATTATCAGTCTTGACTGACTTAAAGAGTTGCTCTGTATGTAAAGAATTTATGGATTCTCCTTAACAAACACAACTTATATCAATAATATCTTGAAGAATTATAAATATACATATACAGAGCTCCTTCTTTTACGTCACGTCAAGAACTGTTGTAAAAAGTTAGCCAATGTACATAATTAGCAAGAAAATCTATTTAGAGCTAGGCATTGTATAAACTAAACTATGCAAACTTCATTAGATTCTTTTCCCAATTAATTTTACTTGTCAATTTTCAGTGGTTCATTCAACAATATCAAAATTATAGATGAGATTTACTGTTTAATTACAGTACAAATATCAATTCTAAATACCTAGGAGGTAAGTTATTTCTATTAAAATCATTTAATAGGTCAATCGAACTATTGTTGTTTTACCTTTATGTTCAGTAAATATCTTAAAATCGTACTATATGCATGCGTCAATGTTTTGAAGCGATATATTTTTCTTGAGATATATATAAATAGACACTATAGTACATAATATCCAAAAAGTAAACTATAAGTATAACTCACAGGTTAGTTAGATTAAAATTCATAATTATCTTACCAATGAAAATTGGTACGGCATCGCAATTTCCGTATTCTACTAAACTATATACTAAAGGTAAACAAATTGTAGAGTATGTACTAATATAAGTAGGTTAATGAAGGAAGGATAATTTTAAGGAATGGTTCTATTGTATTATCAAAGACAATGAACCGACTAAGCTAACAAACCAAAAACTACACACTCTCTATCTAAGATAACTCTGAGCAGTAAATAATATATGCATATATTACTGATGTAATATTGGATGTAGCTGTCTCATGAGAGTAAGATAGAGAGATTGTATATAATGTACATAATGCCTACTTAATAATGTTGTAATAAATAAGTAGTATTATCTGTAGATTAGATTTTAACAAGTAACACACTGAAATAAGTTTAGAAGTTTAAAAACAGTAAAATATGTTTAGAATCTCCATACAGAAATACTAGTTACATCATATTATTATTCCAATACTTCAACTAAAATGATTTTTATTATAATTAGGCAAGTATATATTATTGACTTGGTTTCATCTGCATACACCTTAGGACTACTCCTAACTGAATCTGATTTGAACAACGACACACAGAGTTTAGTCAGTCAAATCGAATACTAAGAGTTTACTTTTTAAGTTAAGGAAGTCTTGTACCTTGTTCCGTTATCGTCAATGATAAACTAATGTAGAAAATTAACATTAGAAGTCTATAGTGAATTTACACAAAGAAATCAACTGTCTACTTAGCTCTACTACACATTTAGCATATCTGTAGTAAATGGACAAGGACACTAAGAACTACACACATACAACAAGCTATATTATAGTGTATTACTTATTCTTGTTAGTGTAGATTGGCAAAGAGGCCGAAATAATTAAAAGGTAATATTAAAATTACGAGTTTAGTAGAAATCTGCAGTCGTTTCGACCCAAGCAGTTTTGCGAGTGTTCAATCTAGTCATTTCTGTAACATATCATACAATTATTAAGTAGGTATGTAATATTATGTCCTATATTGTATTTACTGTATATCTATTATGTATGGAAGACATAATAATAACATGGACAAATAACGTTAAAACTATATAGCTAATTATTATAGTAATATCTATTTAAGTCAATGAAATATCCTTTCGTTCTCTAAGCTAATTTGCTTCAGAGCTATCTTTTTTATATAGATATGCATTTGCTCACTTAATTGTGCAATACATTTACTATATAATCGGGCTCATTTTCAAAACTGCCTTTTTTAAATATCTCCACATAACAAATTATTTTTTTGCTTATAGTCGTACATTGCAATTTCTATCCTTGTGTATGTAAATGTTTACTATTTAATGTGTACATAGTTAGTAATGTTACGATGTTGTGTTTTCTGTCAGTCTGTACCATTCTCTTAGTTTAAAGTTCAGTGTAAATAGTAAGTACTGTAATTATGTCATTTTATAGACTGGACAAGCTTTAAAACGTTTAGCCGATAAGTCAAACCGCTGATTGTACTAATAATTTTCGTAATAAGAATGTCGGACACATCGACAAGGGTTACTTATTTCATTCGCACACTTTTTATTCCGAATTGAATGGGTAAAGTTGTATTTCTATAGCAAGTGTACTCAGAAGAGTTACCATTGCATGATATAATATTATTTCGTTGTTGTGACCGAAAGAAAGAGACTCGCGTATCATCTTCACATCATATCAACTAACTGATCCGTATAACTCCAAAAGAAATTTCCCCCATTACAAAATATGGATATTATGTAACTACATAACATTATGTACTACAAGTAGAATCCTATAATAACTATTACTTATATGTTACCAAAGACTATTGCATACAACTATTTAGTGCAAGAACATTCAATTCAACATTCTGTCTATATGAATAAATTTTTTTACTTTTTGTCTGTAGTCGGGTGTTGTTGATTTTCTAATCTTTTGACAAGTAGCAAATACCTGTGTGAGTAGTGCAGTGTAGTAATGTAAGTGTACATTTTCTTTTCATTCACAGAAATTGATAATTGTAGCTATTTGTAGCTATAATAAAGCAATCAAATATTATACAGTCGGGAAGATCCTCAAGGGTAGTTC
>JABASI010002164.1:0-20767 GCA_019776505.1 Tomocerus nigrus
TACTTGTTGTATTTGTCTCATTTCTGGTACACTCTGGTACAAAAGTTTGTTACAAGCTGTTACACTTATCCCATGTTAAATTTTGTGTGATTTTATGTAATAATCGGTAATAAAAGTTCTTGAGGGTAGAAGAGCAACAGTTTCGAGGGATTTTCGACTAAGGGCTATCTAATCGTTAAGAACGTAACACATTTATATTTTCGAAAAGGTTTCATCCACTTCCATTGTCAGACCATATAGAATATGTAGAGCAATGATATTTATGATTGGTAAAAAAACGTTGCGTACTGCTGATTTTGTGTGTACTTTTACTGAGAGTAGTTTAAAGAAGGTTATCATTAATGTTAACTTCATTTTAGACAGTAGTTGTTAATAAATTTATAATGAGCTAACATTCTAATTTTTACAAATTATTGCCAATTATTTTGTGAGCCAATATTTTAATTTTTAGAAATTATTATTAAATTAATTGTGAGTTAATATTCCAATTTTTACTGAATTTTACCAAATTTATAGTGTGCTAATATTCCAATTTTCATAAATTATTACCAACTATTTTGTGAGCCATTATTCCAATTTTTAGAAATTATTGTTAAATTTAATGATGAATTTTGCTAAATTTATAGTGAGCTAATATTCCAATTTTTACAAATTATTGCGAAATATCTTGCGAGCTAATATTCCAAATTGTAGAAATTATTGCTAAATTTATTGTCAGTTAATTTCACATTTTTTTTGAATTTTGCCTTTTAATTTTCGATTATAGTATTTTGGTTCAATTATATTGATGATAGGCACTAATAATATATTTTATGATTATGGAAAAAAGTCTACATCAGACTTATTGAGCGTACAGATATTACGAAGACTGTCTAGGAGGGAGGGGGAGTTCTGAAAAAATCACTTATGTGTTCAGGAGAGGGGAGGGTCCCAAAGAAGTCTTCGTAACATCGATTTTCTCCTGAAAATCAATGAAAGTGAATAAAACTGTTATATATTAATATTGATTTCAAAGCTATTACGTATAAATAGCAAACCACATACGGTCTGCAACCATAGTGAAACCATAGTCTGCAACCAGAGTGCCTTTAAAAAACTAGTAATTAAATTGGCTCGTACATACTTATGTCTTCGACCACGGGGAGTGGGGGACCTCAAAACTGTTCATATTCAAAGAGGAGGAGGGGGGTGGTGTCACAAATCGGGAAAAACTGGTCTTCGTAATATCTGTACGCTCCCTTAGTTCTTTAGCAATAACCTTTATTCTACACGTCTCCAAATTCTAACAGCGGTATTCCTAGGCCTTATTTCACCAGGAGTCAATCTGAAGTTCAATCCGTTCTTACCAAGTTCTCCTCCGTATGGATATGGCCCTGAATACATAGTTGGAGACCAGGACCCACTGGATGGAACATCAACATACCACGGTAGGTTATCACTCACAGAATAGGTGTTATAATTAACTTGAGGAAGTCTTTGGGTGTTTTCAGACTGAATTTTATTAAATCCAGCTGCATTTCCGCCCCCCGCACGAAAGAATAGCCCCGCATAACTTGATGTCACGTCTTGCCAAAGCACATTCGGCCATAAACTTTGAGGATCCGGCTGGTTTGGAATTTCGACGTAAATAAATCCCACAGGCACTTTACAAATTTACAGCATATTAAAATCGGTTCACGGCGAACTCGAATATATGATTTCGTATATGGGGTTGAATAATAATTGTCAAATAATATTACTTGAGTTAAATTAGTTAAATCATTAAATCTGATTTTGACTATAAGAAGACACAATTTTATCTAATATTTTGTCGTACGTGAAAATTTGCAAGTCGTTGCAAAATGAAGTGCAAATCATGATTATTATCTGGTTTCAGTGTATAAGTTATTTGCAGATACCAAGCATGTATTATTCCGAGATAAAATGAATAATTTTCAATTATTAAAAAAAGTTGAAGTATTTATGCGGAGCTGTTTCTAACAAGTTGACTACACAAGAACAATTAATTATGCGTATTCCTGACAAATACTGTCGTATTTCTTCTGCTGTTTCTACCAGGTAAAACACTTGTGCTGGGTCCAATACGCTAATACGCATAATAGATTCGCGTTTTTTCCGGTGGTTCTATTTGCGAGTATAAATTTCCTGAGTATTTGTTAACCTATCCGATAAAATAAAAACTTGGCCAATAACATTGATCATTTTTCCATTTCTATTTTAATTGCAGATTTGCCAATCCTCCAAGAAACCAGAAATTTGATATTTTAATATTTTGGACAAAAGACAATAATAAATACTTTGCAAGATATTGTGGTTATATTGTTACTCGTTGATTTAAATAACAATGTTTTTATTTTGTGGAAATTTGGGAATACTTAAGTTGTACCAGTACCATTTGGGTACTGTTTAATTCAATTTGAAATATTTTGTCGTGAAAATTGTTTTTGGTGCCAGCTATTTGGTATTACGTTGCAAACTTATTTACACAAAATTAAACTAAGCCATACAAACATTGATTCACCGTTGAGTGCATGCAAACTCCAATATACAGAACCATTTGTAAATTAAAATTCCGAAAATCTAGCCAATTTTGAATGTTAATTTGTAAATAGGTGCTAATATATGTCAAGTAGGTGAAACTGGCCTACCTGGATTTTTTAGGACATCTTCTAAGTCTTCTTGCACACTTTCCAATTCCCTTCTTGTTCCTAATAATATGAGTTGCATCTCTCCCTGGCTCAGTAATGAGAGTTTTTGACACACCACTAAATTCCTTTTAATGCAAGAGACATCAGTCCACTGTCCACCTTCCGCTTTGGACACGTTAGAATTCATTTGAATGCATTCTTTATCTGAATCGTTAGTTGGAAAATTCACTGCCCAATTTGAGTATGTCAAATTTGTGCCGTCGACCCAACTGAAACTATTGTTTTCCAAGCGACTTGCACCCAACCAAACAGCGTCAACAATTTCCAACTCTTGAAATAACCAATTGGTCAAAAATATTTGTTCTTCAACGGAGTTAACAGATAAAGGTGACTGGATATAATTGTTACTACCAACTTCGTCTCTGCAAATTGTGTCAGCGTCGTTCCGATTCACGAATTGGTTGATGACTTTGAAACATTTTTCGTCTTTGAAAGCCTTCCAGCCACTTTCAAGACAAGAGCATTTTCCTGAATTAACAATAAAATGCATAATTAATGAGATAAATATTGTTCCAATCCGAAATTCTAATTCCAAGGTATCAATTTCTTGTTAATAGCATTATTGCTATACAAATAAAAATTTTACCTAAGCTACTTATTTCAGTATTTAAAAATACCTGAATTTGGTCCAAAAACCAAAAGTAATGCAGATAGGAAGCAGATTGTCTTCATTTCCAATTATTTTTGGTACGTTAAGAAATGTTTCATTTGATGGTATTTTTCTCTTTCATGGAAAGTGTCTACCCTCCTGATTTATATACACCGGAGAAACGATACAAGCCCATGGTCAGTTAACATATTCAGGGTTTTTAAGGGCATGTGTCCATAACCCATAAGACCTTTGTTGCAATGGTGTTTTTATGGCAAAATTTGAAAGATTACGAAAGCCTGTGGAATAAATGCTAATCGAATTTCGAAAATTGTTTTTGCATTCTAACAAACAACTTTCGGAGGCGGCACACCCTAAAATAGCAGAAAACCAAAAATATCTTCGATGCAAAATGTGTTTTTTCTCATTGTTATTTAATGTTCCCCACTGATCAAATTTACGGATACGTTCCTGTTGGTATTCATTCATGCATGATAAGATAAAGTGCTATTCTTCTGTCATTGATGTGAGATTTTCTGATTCGGTATTGTTTTGGCCAGTGATTGATTGAATACTATCAAATAATAAATCTGCATCGATGTATTAAAAGATTTGCACTCCAACATTACAGTTTTATTATTAATGAAGGTGAAAATGGGTATGCAGTACTATTGTCCACGATTCCTGAATCTATGTCTGCCATGTGTATACTAAAGATGTGAATAATGTAATGAACCACTTTTACAAATTCATGTTTCCAATTTTCTGTAAGTCATTGATGTGGGATTTACATGCGATGATTGGTGAGTGATTGATTAATTTCAAATGATAAAAACTGTATCGATGTATTAAAAGATTTGCATTCCATGCAGCTTAATAAATAAGCTGCCTAATGATTTATACTACAGGGTCCACCAATTAAAACGTCATGACTATAAGACAGGCACTGCTGTACACTATGCTGCGTGTATTAAATAGATACATTCTAGGAAATAGTAGAATAACGCCCGCCTAATTTCATCACTGAAGCAAAAGTGAAACGAGACCAGAGAGGACGGTTTCTCGTTTCACGTAGGCTGTAGGCTTCACTAGTGAGATGAGTGCTTTAACATCCGTTACAGTGTCTATTTATTAGGCCTCGTTTCCATTACTGTGGTTGCAAAGTTACAGCTGTAGTACAGTAACTGCTACTGCGTTTCACAATGGGCTAGGAATGTGGATAGAACGTCGGGGGAAGTTTAAACTTATTTGGAAACAAAATATTTATTAGTAGAAATTCAAATTGCCGCGCTGGCAAATAGCAGTTGACCATCTTACGACGGTAGCCGAAAGACGTAACTAGTTACGGCCGTAATCCTTTCTATGCGCGTTTCGATTACCATTTGTCAATACAGTTACGCTCTTACCGCAGTAATGTAAACTGGGCCTTACACGTAGCTTAGTCTACAAAAGTGCTTGACTTATACTCATGACGTTTTAGTTGGTGGATCCTGTATACTGAAACAGACTGTTTAGCCGATATAGATTCTGAATAATAATTACTGTATGATAACACAAGGACTCATCACGCACTCATCGGATGAAGTAGCTGTAGGACTTTTGCTCCCGCAACTACCCAGGGGCTGTAGTTTTCAATTTCTCTACTGATTTCTATCTATTAAGTGCACCGCAGATTTTGAGTATATGTTACATTCTATACCCATAATATAAAATTAACTAAATCTAATACTATAATAATAATAAAAGCTTCTTTGTAATAACCCAGCAGATATTTAATGTTAAATATATAAGTAGCCTAGTCACTATCGTCCAATATCCATTCAATGCTTTTTGTCAAAACTTATTGAAAAATGCGTTTATAGTCAAATTATTGAATATGATATCCTGCACCCCAATCAGTTTGTGTTTCGCAAAAATCACTCAACCCTGCATGCTTAAGTAGCTATTACTGACTTATTATTTAGAGAAATAAACGATGGTAATGTTTGTATTGTATTAGCACTCGATATAGCTAAAGCATTCGATAAAGCTAATTCTGAAGTACTATTACACAAAATGAAATGGTATAATATAGACACACATTGGCTTGAGTCTTACCTTACCGATAGATCTCATTTCATCATTGTTAATGAAGATATTTCAGATGTTAAAAACATAGATTTCTCAATTCCCCAGGGTGGAATCCTGTCAGTCCTTTTATTTTCACTATTTATAAATAACCATCCCCACTGTCTTAAAAACTCCGACATGTTTCTTTTTGCCGATGAATAGACTCCGAACTTAAATTCAGTGAACATATAAATAAGGTTTCAAACAAATGTATATTTTTCTCTTTATTTCTATATCAATTCATGTTTAATGTTGAAAATAGATTACTTATTTATTATGAACACCTACGTTATGTCAATAGTGAGATACATGGTGGTAATATGGGGTACTGCAGACAAAAAATATTTAGCCAGTATTGAACGTGTTCTAAGACTGGCAGGTAGATTTGTGTTATGTAAGCGTAGGTATGACCCTGTCAAATATCTAATAACCAAAGAACTGAAGTGGTTGTTTCCTCATAATCTATATAAATTTGAATTGTTAAAACTTGTATATATACAATATATCATGACATATGTCCACCGTATTTTAAAAACTATTTGTGTTTCGATGAATCAAATTCAATGTCAACTAGATCCAAAATGTATGTAAGAAAGGAAAGCAATACTAAGTATAACTCTTATGGTAGCAGACGTTTCTCTGAACAATCCCTAGTCTATTGGTACAACGTACAACACACCTGTTCACATAAAAAATTCCTCCTCCTTAGCTATTTTTAAAAAGCAATTAAAATCATATCTACTTCAGCAACAAGAGAATGAATCAAATAATCTTACAGATGATACTAACTCAGATTAATTTTTTTTCCTCGTTTTTTTAAATGGCTGTGTTAATATTTCAATAGATAGTATATTATGTAAGACTATGACAATGAAAATTCAAATGATGGTGTGATATAATGATGTTTATTGTAAAAAGGCCAAACTGTAATGGCAACATTAATTACCTCCATCGAGTGAGGAAGTTGCCTATTTGACTGAATAAATAAATATATGTATTATAATATTATTGCTCTGTAACTTTAGCATAAATTTCATTTTATGGCGTAAAATTACAAATAATATACTTCAATGAATAAATCAATTTTAACTAGGTATAGAGCTTCATCAATAACTTTTGTCTATATTTCGAAAAGTTGTCACAACTATTATTTTACAATTAAATATGCACATTAAAGTAAGAATTTTATATAAACAATTTTGTAAATAATACTTATTAGCATACTCCACTGTAAAATTTTAACAAAAATACAATATACACCATATACACCTGCAAAATGAGCTGAAATAGTTGGTGGTAATGTAAAGATAGTTTCTTGAAACTACAAGCAACCTGTATTGACAATAATGACCTTTTCAGAATTTCCAAAAAGGCGCCCAAGTCTCCTAGAGAAATCTTTCCTCTTTTGATTAAGATGTAAAAAGACTCGAAACTTATCAAATCCTATTCGAGCTTTTTCTTCTCTTTTCCAGGGAACCCTCTGAGCGAGAAAGTCAAGGCTCGGTTTTATTCTACAGTAACACATCTTCTCTATTTTAATCCTCTTTAAGGCAGCTGTTAATTTTGCCTGTGCAGATATTGGCAGAAAAGACGAAGATTGAATAAAATGAAATTAAATGAACCCACTGGGTGTGTAAGAATAGAAGAAAGGGATGGAGATAGAAATCTTGTCGAAATTTCCATCCAACTTAGTTCAAGGCAGAAGAGAACGAAAGAGCCGAGGAGGAGATAGCCACACAAAAGAAAAATAGTGTGAATTTTCATGTTCAAATTGATGCCCCCGGGCTGCATCTCGTCGTGCTTTGATTGTGAATTGGATTGTTTGTCTGGAAGATAGCGGGAGAAAAGTTGTTGCTCCCTCAAAATATTCAAAAATCCTTTTTCCTGCATCCGCTGGAAATATGCCAGAAAATTGTGACGATAACAATTATGAAATTGATAAGTCATGGGTGTTGTGGTTACCATTTCTTTAGTCGTCATGCAAACTCCATCGAGTGAATATTCTTTTGGTATTCTGGGTACTACGTATCGTCCGAAGTCTTTATTAGTGAAACTGAACAATTTCATGGAATAATTTGCCAGCGTTCTGGCTGTTACTTCATGGTAATCTATTTCAACTTTTCCAAAGGTTTCAGTTGGCTTTTCATTTTCCCAGTCATAAATGTGAACGCTCGAATTCATTTTATCCAACATTTTATATTTTTCAAACACTTCCGTGTAGTCGTTACCCAAATTATTTCGCCTGTCTATCTGCCGCAAAAATTTGTAGTCATTCTTGATGAGATCTTTAAAACTGTGAAATAGTTTTCTGTCGGGTGGGGCAATTATTTCGCTGGTGATGTATGTCCCGTACTGAATAGTAATTAGGAATCCCGCTACGATGACTAGCAAGTAGAGACTCCTTTTTCTGTTGAACGGTACTTCCTGATCCAGAAGTACAGCCACCAAGGACATGGGGATCCAATTTATTTTTGGACGTGTGGAGGAACTCGCCGTTGCTCCCGCCAGCAGCAAAAATGAAAGTGGAAAGAGAAAGAAGATCAGGAACCAACAAGTCAAGTCAAAAGTTCCCTGACCCAAAACTGTCATCGGGACATCGAAGAATTCGGGTCTGGCCTCGCAGTAGAACGGAATCAAATCTAAAATAGTTTCTGTAAATTTCGTCCACCGAGAGATGTGAGAGAACCCGTCCGAGGAGATAGCCAACATCCTAATCAATCCACAACGTCCACTTGATCCTAACATTTTCACATTCCTTGCATAAATTGCAGTGAAGTTAAATTTTTTGGCCAATGTCTCAACTGCCGTGTATGTAGATGGACATGGCTTGAGTGACCTTTTGATTAGGGAGTAGATAGACATTTTGCATTTCAACAGCCCTCTCGAATATTCGAAGGGAAAATCTTCATATATTCCAGTAATAACCATTCCGTGGAGATGCCCATTCAGAGATAACCAAACTCTTTCCCAATCTTCTTCTTCTGATATTTTCCTTTCCATTAAGACGTCCAAACTCAGTGGCCACTTTGTGTACAGGTGTCCGGTGTAAACTGAATGATGAGTCTCATTGTCGACGACGACAACGAACAAGGGACTCACTAACTCCAGAGAGAGTGCATGAAGCCACCGTTGGTTCCCTGTTTCAGTCATCTTTTTGTCATAGATAATTATGAATGCAGATGGACGACGATTTATTTCACTGCCAAACATTTCCTTCAGGTACCTGTACAAATGGTAGTGCTGTTGCGCCATTAAAATATTAACAGAACATGAATTCTTGGATAAATCTCTGGGGTCATTTTCATTCCGTGCGAAGCGAGATTTATTGTAGTTCGGAGTGGCCACTGTCCACGGCTGTCCATTTTGATTGTGAGCAAAGAAATGCGAAGTCCAAAGAGAATTCTGCGACGTGACGAGATTAAAGTCACAATTTCTGTAGAAGGACAAATTTGGGATGCACTTCGCTTTTTGGAGGCCAACAATAAAAATGAAGGAAAATGTATAGCAATCGAAGAACATTTTGAACTTTATTTCACTCGAGTGACCAGCTACCAGGGAAAGTGCCAGAGTAAGAGAATAAGAAATGATTGCCCCATTCCTCCTCAGACAAACTGAATCAATAATCCACGTAGACATTCTAGATAGCCTCGTCAAGTTGTTAGCAACGACACATTCAAAATAAACGAGCGCTAAGAACAAAAACAAAGACAAAGGCGGCATTTTTAATCAACTAAGGCATTTTAACCAAAATTGCCCAAACGTTTGGGCCAATTTTTCTATTCTTGATCCGATATTTTGATTGCTTCATGAATGTATGAATATTATACGATAGTTATTCTGTGAAATAACTGGAAGGTCTCCAATTGTAAAAAATGCATTAATGCATAGAGACAGAATAGTGGCGATTAAGCAAGAACTATATAAAATATGTCAGGGAATATTGGGACTTTTGCATGTCTCCAATTTTGTGTTGAGTAGGGATAGTAAGGAACAAGGGAGCTCCAGCTTGGAAAAGGCAAATACTTTGTCGTTTTCTTAGAAGCAGGAAGGAGTGTAAACAGTTCGTCACGCCATTTCCCCTTACAACATTCATGGTCAGGATTATTTCAACCATTGTATTTGTCTTATTTGAGGTGACCCTATTGATTGATCCGACCTAGAAATTGTTCTGTAGAACTGGACATTTTTCATGCTTTAAACAAAAGTTGCTGAACATTTTCCTCTAGAAGCCATAATTTTCCAAGCAATACTTGAGTACAAATAATGCAAATAGAAAAAAGTTAGAATTACTTAATCCGGGCCTAAAAATGGATAAAAATAGTAACATTTTTGTAACTTAGCAAGACTAGACATTCTATTGAGTAATTTGGACTTAAAAAGATTTGATGGGTATAAAGTTTATATTAAATTAAAATTAAATGCTCGCCATTCTTCGTGACCATAAACGTGACTTACCATAAACGAATTTTGCAATTAAAATAATTTACAGCATAATGAATTTTGAGACAATAATCTCAAAAGTCAAAATTGACAAAAAAACAACAATAAAACACGCCCTCGTTTGCAACGCATCATATTTTNCCTCGTTTGCAACGCATCATATTTTACTATTCAATTGCTTATTTGAAATTGTTAATTTTTCAAATAAAATGGACCAAAGTATCAAATGGATTCAGTCGGTACCAATATTAGTATTTTAATGAAAGTGTAAGTACCTATAAAATGCTTGCAACAAGACAGAGCCAACTCGTTGAAATATTTCCATGAAAAATGTGATGAAACAAGCGGTAGCTAGCATGGAATAAATGTAAAATATCGAGGCCACGTTTAAATTATTCAAGGACAAACTACAACCATTTTCACAATTTTTGGTAACACGCAAAGAAATATTTCTTGACTTCAAATCTATTACCGTTTTCTCTTCAAAATATTCAACCCAAGTTTCAAATAACAAATAAATTCCAGAACTCATTAGGTTTTGCATTCTCACGTGAAGAAGATGTTGATAGAATGAGTGATAAATGGAAATGGATTGTTCAATCGGAAAGAAATTATCTCGTCCGAGGATGAAAGTGATGTTACGAAATAAATATTTTTCATGTACGTCCAGCCAACGGTTGGAACTTACAAAAGCTACTTTCTTGCGGCAATCTTTAAATAGATCATGAGTAGTGTTCTCGAATGGATTGTAAAGAAAATCCGAAGGTTCTGCAGTAATGAATTTTGAGGGTATTTGTTGAAATATTTGCAGTCCGGTTTTCTTCAATTGATCCATGTAATCCTTGTAAGCAGCACCAATTGAAAGCGAAAAATCACTTTCGAAATAATTTTTTGAAAGTTGAAAATTCTTGATTATTTTATAAAAGTCCATCATTACTTGGATATATGTGCCATTAGGGCAGGGCCCATAATGACTGCTATTCAACCAAAACATATTTTCCAACGTGTCTGGCAGGGACTTATCGGTGCAAAATGGCTTCATTTCAAGAGAGAAATGTCGGTGGTTAAGATAAAAGTCGATCAAAAAAAAATCGTATAACTGAGGCGTATAGAGAAATATGGTGTTAAATATAGCATTTTGGTCCAACAGCACAAAATTATCTAAATCTTTAAGCATTGTGTAATTTGAAGTTGGTTGCTTTGGGAACATCATTTGACCTACAATGGCTGATTTATACGCGTTACTAAGAATCACAGCTACAAGCATCCACACTCCAAAAGTGAACATTGACTTCATTTTATTAGAAATCAATTCCCTTGGGATGGAAACGCCCTGCTCCAGGAGGACTACAGTGACATCAATCAATATCGGCAATAGTTTCGTACTGAAGCTCGAACAAGAACAAGAACAAGCCGACTTAAATCTTGACACAGATCCTGACAAAATTTACAAACTAGTTGTCCTCGATTAAGTGCATGCCACTGGAGTTTGTGGCAGAGTGTAAGTTGTCAGGTTCATTGGTAGAAATATGGGCTCGTTTTTGCTACCGTACAACCAACTAAAATAAAATGGAAAATCGTGTTGTTCAGGAAATATTATAATTTCATAGCCATAGTTTTCACGACACCATTTCAAATTCCAACTAGTTAAATTTCCTTCTGCTCATAGATTAATTTTGAAGGAGTAGCTTTCGTAACTACCACCTTTGTATATTTCGGATGTGGTTTGCACGAATATTTTTGTGAAGGGGAGTAGCCATTTCCTTCTTTCAAAACGAACCCAATTGTCGTTTTCTAAAGTGTGCTGTAGATTCATAAGAGTTATTGGACCTGCCGTAGAGGCATTTTTGCCGACAAGTGGAATCCACTTATCATAGATGATCAAAACGCTTGTTTTTGTAGAAAGTGCATTGATTATTGTATCTAAACCTTGGATTTCAAAATATGTTTGTATAGATTCAATTAAGTTTTACAATATTAAAAAAAATTGCTTTTAAACTATGTTACAATTATTTTATTTTACATAGTAGCTCAACTCAGAACTTTTGCAAATCTGCAGATCGAACTTTTAATCTTAGTAAATAACTCAAAATCTAAGCAGATCTGCTATAAAATTTGTCCACTGGTCGGACAAAATGCAAAAAAGTGATCGATTTCCAAACACAGGCTAGCCAGAAAAGCTAGCAGATTTACATTCTTCACAATTTCAGTTATGCATACTTGTGACTTGTTTGTAACATTGTCGATTTTATAGGCATTTTTATTTTAAAGTGTGACACTCCAAGTTTCTCTTAAAATGGATTTTAACATTCTTGTCTTTCTGTTATTATGAAAACCGAAAACCGACAAAACTGGTAAAGTTAGGGCCACCAAAAATTAACGGAAACAAGTCAAGATAGTTACCGAATTAAAACAACTCCAAAAACTAGAAAATGTAAAATTTGCTCAGCATTGAGTATCTGAAGGATTGGACATTCGACAGAAAAGGCATATCAATAATAGTGCTGATTGTCAAATATTAAAATAGTGGAAATATAAATAATTAAATTTTGATATGATGACACTTGACTTAAATACAGGCCAATATTTATATCCTAAAGATTTGATATCATTATCAAATTAAATCAATAGGTAGTTAAGAAAACGTTCACAAATTCTTTAATTTAAAAAAACCAATCCGCAGCGGAACCATTGTCGAAGTGACTTCTATGTTTATCCTAAAATCTGCACAGTATCCTTCAGATGTCAGATAGTTCAGAATATTTTTTGTTGTTTTTATGTTGGTAGTGTGTTGTAGTACAAGGACTTATCACAACACAATTATCTAAACGTAGGGTCAAAATATCTGTTATTGTTGATAATTGCGCTACTTTTTAGAAAGTATTTTTTGTGGTCTTTGAAGTAGCTCATTACCTATTCACAAATATAATTCTCGTGACGAAAACAATCACTTTTACTATGGTCGTTTTTTATTATGGCCGTTATTACTTCTATATACAAAAATTGTGACACTTTTTCTCTCAGGTAGTTATTTTCAAATTTGGGTCATAAACACTTTAGGTAGTTTTGTCCCAGTATGTAGGACAATTTATTGAGTAGATACCATTGTTTGGAAACCAAAATAGCGGAGGATGAATCTTACTGCTCGTTGTTGCTCATAAAGACGCTTAATAATTTTGCCATATTCATTTTGGATATTGTAATTGTGTAGGGTTTTCTGCGTGAAGGGATGGGTTTAGCCCTACAACGATCTGACTAGTGTAGGCATCGTACTTCCTCTCTGGGGATTTCGTAACGGATTATGTACATCGAATATGCAAAATGAATGGTTTATTATGCACTACGTTGGTTTGGAATTAAAAGGAGCTGAAAGTAATTTATTGAATTGAAAACTGAATGGAAATGTGAATTTGGAAATGATCAATTTGACTATTTAAATATACTTTACAAATACCAAATGTATTTGAGAATTACAAGTGGCTGCTATGCCTACGTCTACTTAAATGTAAACTAATGTTACCTAAGTCCACCAAATGTACCTAAGAATACCGGAATGAAGTTTCAGCACGTGCAGGTGCTGAAACTTCTTTTCGGTCCTAAGAATTACAAGTGGTGGCTACCAAATGTACATTTGGCAGAGTAACGAACGAAGCTGGAGTTTCTCCGGGCAAGAGAATGTGACAATTCAAGCGGGAATGTGTGTCTGTACAGAGGCAGTTACCCCTATATATAACCTTTCATTAGTGTAACTTCACAAAAAGGTCAGTGAATTATTGATGATATTTATCATATGACAAATATCATCCGTTACTTTATGAATAAGTAGTTAATTATAATTGTCTTACTCTGGCCTGGAAAATCTCCAAAGACGTTTTACAATTGCGCTTACAATGTAACTTTAACAAGATCTTATTATTTAGAGTTGGACATTGAACTAAGTAAACAACATTTAAATCCTGTACAAATAGCTGATTTTGCAAACATAAACATAATTTATCAATGGTAAGTTGTTCACTTGATCACGTTGCTTTAAGATGTATTTGGTAGTGGAATATTTTCCATTCATTCCTATTTACTATTTATGCATCGTAGTGCATTTCTTATCATTTAAGGTTAAACAACTACGTAACGTAAGTAAACATCTGTTTTGCACATGCATAATACGTAACTAAATGAGTAATCGAATTACTGTGTAATCTGTACCTATTTAATCATAAACAATAGGTAATCAAAGCATTCGATCCTATATAATATAATATTATTATGTGTTTCTATCTAGCCAAAGTATGCAAATTCATTGCACTTTCTTACAATATTAAATGACGACAATTAATTATTTAGGTGATTATTTATTTTATTTAGATGATTTACGTGGGAATATGAATTGGTTTGTTAAATTGTTTTCATTGGTTATTATAATGCTTGCCTTTCATTGGTTATTATAGAACCGGTTATTAATTATGTGGGTATGTATTGCTTGGACTAATCAAACAGTTGTTTTAGTTTTAGCAAATAATTTTATTAAATTAACATTTTTACATTACTTTCCACAAATTATCACTAAGACTAAAGTTAGTAGGCAATCCTACAATTAAATATTTTATACTTTAAGGGATTAACTATCAAATAATTATTGGTAAACGATACTAAAAGTGCAAGAAATAATAACTAATGGTATTGGTGGTAGATGAATATGTTTTCACAAAAATTAATACCAATTCCAACTGTGTCATAACTATCGTATCTGAAAAAAGAAGGGATGATAGTCATTTCCTAATAAAATTTGTTTTAGTTTTAAGGAGCGTCTCTAAAAATCTCCACCCATATACAAGCAAAAACGGTTTACACAAAAAAAGAATGATAGTTTTTGTAGAACAACGATACAGTGAATTTAAATATTGCTTGAAGGCTCGCAAGGAGGCAAAAATACATTTCTTTAAACAATTTGAATAAATTCGTTGAAGTGTTTCAATGACAAATGTGATGAAACAAACGGTCGCTAATACAGAATAAAAATAAAATATAGATACCACGTTCAAGTTATTCAGGGATAAGCTACAACCATTTTCACAATTTTTTGGCGCATGCAAAGAAATTTTTCTTGACCGCAAATCTATTCTTATCATCTGCTCCTCAAAATACTCATCCCAAGTCTCAAATAGCCAATATATGCCAGAACTCATTAGGTTTTGCATTCTCAAGTGAAGAAGATGTTGATAGAATGAATGATAAATAGAAATGACTTGTTCAGTTGGAAACAAGTTATCCTTTCCACGGGTGAAAGTAATGTTTCGAAATAAATATTTTTGATATACATCCAGCCATCGATTAGAACTTACAAAAGCTATTTTCTTGCGACAATTTTTCAACAAATCATGAGATTCATTCTCAAATGGATTGAACACGAAACTCGAGGTCTCATCAAGAAGAGAAGAAGTTTCTGCAGTAATGAAATTTGATGGTAGTTGCAAAAAAATTCCCAGTCCTGCTTTTTGTAAGTCCCCTGCGTAATGCTTGTGAACAGTGCCAATTGACCACAAGAAATTCATTTCAAAATAATTCATGGACAACTGAAATTTCTTGAATATTTTATAGTGAGACAACATCGCTTTGATATATTCGTCATTACGGCATGGCCCATAATGACTACTATTCACCCTAAACATGTTTTCTAGGGTATCTGGAAGGGAATTGTCTGTACATAGCAATTGAGGCCATTTTTTAACAGGAAATTTTTTGTGGTAGAGGTAAATGTCCGTCAAAGACTGTGGCAAACCGTACAAATCAGGAATATACCGAAACAAGGTATCCATAATAACATTGTGATCCAGCAGTACAAAATTATCTAAATCTTTAAGCATTGTATAATTTGATGTCGGCTCGTTTGGAACAATCATTTGGCCTACAATGACTGACTTATAGGCATTACTAAAAATTATGCCTACAAGTATCCAGGCTCCAAAGGTGAGCATTGATCTTGCTTTATTGGAAATTAATTCCTTTGGGATGGAAACTCCCTGCTCTAATAACACTACAATAAAATCAAGTAACATCAACAAAAATTCCTTTGCATAAATGTTGCTTTTTCCTGGAACATTTTGCTGACAAAATGCAAACAGAGATGTAACTACAACAGCTGTACATATTAATATCCAACTAATGTTGTCGTATGGACTGATATATATTTCCCAGGTGAGACCTTCTTTTATTCCAGAACAAGTTACAAAATTCCAACCCAGTTCTCCAGTTTTTATTCTGGAATAATATGTAGCGGTAGAATAATATTCTGCAGCTTGGACACTCCTTGTCTCTTGCCATTCAAATAAATAAAGCGCATCCTCGCCGAGACCTTTAAGAAGAATTGACTGAATTACACCATTGAAGTCTACTGATTGGTTTTTTAGGCTTTTGAAAGGCGATGGATGAACCAAATTGTTATGTGTGAAATTTCTCTTTTCAAGAATTTTTCTACGCCGGTCAATACAAAAATAAGAGTTGGGTAACTTATATTGGTACACCTTACGATAACTAATGAATTTGAAAAGTATTTCTTCTGAAAGTCGTTCAAATTGAATCTCCATCAACAATGTCGAACTAGCACTTGGGCACAGTCTCCGACAAAAATGACAAACCATTTGTCCTCGTTTAAGTGTGACAGGATTTCCTGACAGAGTGTTATTTGTAAGGTTCATTGGTACTGGCAAAAGTATGGGCACGTTTTTTCTGACGATGTGTTCAAAATATAGTCGAAAATCTTGTTGTTCAGGGAATATTATAAATTCATAGCCATAGTTTTCGCGACACCATTTCCAATTCCAACTGGATAAATTTTGCATTTTACAATCATTTAGGCTAAAATGGTATCTTTCGTAGGTACCTCTGCTGGATGCTTCGTATGTGGTTTGTAAGAAGATTTTTGTAGACGGAAGTAACCATTTTCTCCTTTCAAAATTTACCCAATTTTTGTTTTTCAATGCGAGTTCAAAGTGCATAAGCAAAACTGGACCTATTCTTCTGCCAAATTCACCAACAAGTGGAATCCAATTGTCGTATATAATGGAAACACTTGTTTTTTCAGAAAATACATTGAAAATGATATCTAGGCCTCGAACCTCAAAATATAGTTTTTCATTTGACGCACCAAATAAAATTTTTAACGTTAAGAACATGAAACATGCTTTAGTAATATTATGCATGATTACTGAAATACATAGCACAAATGTTACTGATTGATATAATGACAAATGAACAATGACAGTTTAATATACACTAGATTTATATAAACAGAGTTACAACTATGCTTCTAAAAAGATGTTAATGTTTAGTTACCTTGGCCTTACTACTTATTATTCATTTAGAAATCCTCGCATGCTTCATACAAACATGTTATTGTTAAAATATAAAGTGTTGCTAAAAAGAGCTAGGAAAGCTGTCATTTGTAGCCACTTCTTTTTATCATGTAAGCTGTTTCCATCATCAATTAGATAATTTTATTTTTAAGTGGGTATTCACAGACGAAAATTATTCGATTTTCAACCAAAGTATTCGACGAGAGTTTTAAACTTAAGTATATTGAATTAGGACATACAACAAAGAAAGTCGAACAATAAACACTTTTTATCAATTTCCAAAAATTTAGGCCGAAATATTTGCTTTCGTTTAATTGTAGGGACTCTTGCCGGTAGCTGCATTTAACCTCCATGTCCGTGGCGTCTTTTCCTACTCCACTAACAAAACTCACAGCCACCGTATTTTAAAGTTTGGCCGTTTTCGTGTAAGCAGAGGGAACGGTAAAGTCGGTCAACAGTTTCTCACGCTACTAAATAAGTAAAATATTCTGTGGGGGTGACCCTATATTAATTTGTCCGACCTAGAAATTGTTCGGTGGAACTGGATGTATGCAGAAAGTAGAAATAAGTAGGATTTTTATTCTAAGCAGGCTGCTTATTATACAAAGAAATGCTTGCGATTACTGGCTGATGACCATGGATTTGGTTTCATCCTTCTGCTATGCGCAAGCGAAAAATATAATTATTTTGATGATTGCAAACATCGGTTTGAAATAAATGAGAGCAGAAAATGATGAAAGAAATTGTTAATAGCCATGCTATACGTTTTTATTAAATCCTGCAACATTTTGAATACTTGCTCAACTGCACTAATTGGTTTCCAAATTCTTTTGACAGAATGAATTAAATCTTAAATTGAAACCAGTGTGGTGATAACGAGGTCTCAGCCTCGTTCACCACACTGGCACACCTCCATCAGTACGGAGATTTTTTAGAAGTAATAGTATCTTTAGAATAGAAAAGTCCTTAAACAAAAACATTTTGGTCAGCATATTTAGGTATCAAATTGCAAGTGTAGAATATGATGATAATAAGAAATTATTAAGATCATGGTGATATTTTACTGTGGTCATAATGATAAAGTATTAAGATCATTGTGATATCATAGTAAAATACCACTGTGGTCATAACATGTTTGTCTTTACTATCAATAGGCATCTGGATTTTATTTGAAGCTATTGCATCGTTTCTTGTATATATTACTTTCAGTAATATAATGTAATGTGGATTTTTACAGAATTATATGGTACAGAACACAGCAGCGGATTAATTTGGAAAGTTTTACGGAATTTAATCTGTTTTGATAACTGCTAAATACCTGTCATCGAGGAAAAGTTTGTTAAGAGTGTTCATTAGGGTTGTCATTTGAAAATTGATAGGCTATAATTCGCAGTAGCTATGTTATTTCACGTTAAGCTATAAATAGTCATTGTGGACTTTATGAAATATGGATACAGATATCATTCATATGTAAATTGAATTTGCTATACTGGTATTTTCCTGATGAAAAAGTAAACCGGCTATCTTATTCCAAAACTATTTAACTCGTCTTCCCGAGACAATAAACTAGTTACCTGAAGGTTGTCAAGGAACTCTCTATTTGCGGTAGTATCAACGTGATGCCCACTTATTTGATAATAAAATAATAGTAAGCCTAATGCATATTTATTAAGTCCCAAAGATCCCTTCTTATATATAGTGTTATTTTGCCATAATAATATCATAGCAAATGTCAGTCGTGTTTGCTCCTTGTCCTTCAGTCGAGTAACTATGAGCGCAGAACGATATCTTATTAATAATTCAGATCATAACCATAATTCGTAGGGTCGCTATAGACTTCCCCACTGGTTAGAATCGTAATTTATCGATTAGTGGGCATAGAAGGCCAAAACATTTAAAACTAGACGATGGGTTGTACAGTCAGTTGAAAATATTGAGACCCTTGTGGAAATACTTTTATTGTATCAAGACATTATTAAAATATTCTTTCCAGTGATTGATTCCTGTGCTCAAAAACGAAATCGAAAATCATTTTAATTCCATTGCTAAGTTTGCATTTATTTTAAAATATTGTAAATATGTGTAGTTTCTGGATATTTTTATCTGTATAAGCAAACATTTTAAAAATTACTATACGCTTGTAATCATTTTGTACATAGGTACCTAATAAGTTTTACCACGTTATTTATAGACTGCAAAATAACATTGCCACATAATTACAATTTCGAAATGATAAGCATTTCAATTTGTATACTTTCCCTTGTTGATTTGGCTTTTGGGTGGAATTTGTCAGAAATTTTAAATGTGGACAGAAGCTGTTATATTAACCTAATATTTAAACAAAACAATGTGTCTACACATTTAGAAGATTTCCAGGACACCGAATTGCAACATATCAAGGTTCCTTATTCGTTGACAAATCTTAAATTGAGTGGGAGCGAAGAATATTATATTTTAGATGAAGCAAATAGTTTAGATTTTCTTTATATTTATCTATCTTCGAGCATATGGGGTAACAAATATATCACTCCATTGAACAAGAAAATATCATCTCCACGTCTAAAAAGCCGTTTTAATTGTGTGGTTCATTTTGCAGTTAATTTCAACCCAAACGTTTTAGTAGACCTAATATCAGTCAATCATATCAGTGAAATATTCTCAGACGATGATGAAAATAATTGGCAAAAACGAATCAAGACTGCGACTTCTGGCGTAAAGCCCTGGTACAACTTCGCAGAATATTCGTCAGTGTACTTGCTCGTGGATAGAGAATGGCTGCGGTCAACAAGAGTGACTTCCTTTTTTGATTTTAAATTACGAAATGAGCTTAACCAATATGCAAACAAAATGCACCGCCTACTGTGGAGAAAGCCTTGGTATATGTTATCACTGTCGGATGAAGATAAGATTTATTTCATCTGTCCGCAAGTGGACGAAACAAATCAATTAAGTTATACCATGGAGCTCTTATGTTTCCAAAGCGATTGCTTTGCTCTACCACTGCGAGCATTAGCCCTAAAAACATTCATGGAAAAGAGCAACGTTCCAGGTTCATCAGTCCTAGCACCATTAATTTATTCAGATGGTGCTTTTGATGTTGGAAAAGAATACTGTGGACCACCGATTCGGAATACTTATTTTCCAAATTATTTTGCAAATTACGCGGATGTTTCGCTCTCCGTTTCTTCAATCATTGCAGAGAGCTTTAAAAATTCAACAATAAGAATCAAGAGAGGTATGAGTGATTGTTCTAGACGAACATATCTAAGACAGAACATTGTGTATATTAACATTTTATATGAAAGCGATTTAGTGGAAGAACGTGGACCTTACCTAGCCCTCATCCGAACAATGGAAGATTCTTTTAATTTTATCTCTTGTGTTGTTTTTGTGTAGATAGGATATAACCTGCCCCAGCATTTATCCTATCCTTGATGTAGAGCCGCCTAACGATGAGTTAGTCGGCATGAGGCAGTAGAAGAATAAACGTGTACATTTGTAACTCCTCGAGTGCACTCGCATATTTATTACGTTACCCGGGTATCCGCATAAACCTTAGACCGCATACCGTT
>JABASI010002165.1:0-20765 GCA_019776505.1 Tomocerus nigrus
CTAAACGAGGCAAGTGGGACGACATGCATTGGATTGAGTCAAAGCCGCTGACAACCTAAAGATGTACAAATATTTACAGATTTCATTGGAATTACAGGTATGTATAGCATCATTTGTTGTATAAAATGTTATTTTGATAAGTTACATAAGATAATCCGTAATGCTCATTGAGAAAATCAAATGCAAGTTGATTTCTAAAGGCCGCAGTATCAAGAAGATCGATTCCTTCTTCTACTTCAGGAGGCAGAGGAAATTCAGGTATGAGATCAGGTCTGAATCGATGGATCAAAGCACAGAGTACATCTCCGCCAATATATACATCGTAAATATCATTCACTTCCACTCCAAATGACTGCACTTGAATCCGTATCCAATTTATAACGCGATCTGTATCTTCAATAGAAATATCTGTGATCTCATCTAAAAATCACAATTATATTTATTTATAACAAAAAAACTTCCCATTTAAATTAACTTTCTATTTCTGTTTGATTATCTGCGTTTAAGTTTTCAGATGAAATGGATGGAGGAGGTGAGAAAATAAACAACCTTGATTCTTTGACAAAATTTGTGACTTTTCCTTGTTGGCCATTGTTTCATTCATGATTTCAATTTGTTCTTGATCAAAATCTCCGCTTCCGTCAGTATCGTACATAAACTGTATTTGAAAACTCTTGACAATGTGTACATTGAGATTAGGATATCTCGTGTGAGGATCAACAGTGTAAGAACTGTGATCTTTGTTGAGATTTTCATGCGTCGTTTGTCCCAACAAACGATAAACTGACTCCCTCTCTGCAATCACTTCCAAAGGCGTTCTTCGTCCTTTGGCCCAATTACGAATCATCCAGCAGGCATCGAGAGAACTTAGAAAACCTCTAGCACATCCAGATCCCGTTGGCCAGAAAGGCTAAAAGTAATACACGCATTTAAACAAATTATTCGTAAACGCAAATCATCAGACTTTAATTAATACTTGTCTTATGTCTACCTCAAGAAGGCTATCCCCCACAAGACCAAGTAAAAGTTTATGTCCATTTCTTTGCATCACTCTGCATGCATTCTCAGTTGCATACATAGCAGTGAAATCAATAATTGCCACATCAGGCTGTCCATAATGATTTAGTGCAAACTCCAAATTAGGTAGCTGATTTTCGGTTGAAAAATTTGCTGCTTCTAACGCATACTCTCTCAAAGCTTTCATGTTGATATTTTCTGGAGCCAGGAGTTTGTCTGTGTCTGCATTATCCTTCAAGTTCAATTAAAAAACTGCATATTAACGACAATGGGGAACAAAGAAAATCTGACTAATAATTATCAAGAAAAATTCTTTTGACAATTATAAAATATTGAACAAGTTTATTATAATGCTTTACTTCGATTAAAACCCGCCTGTAGAGTAAACTATGTTTCTTTGCAGTCATAACAAAATAATGAGTCTCATCTTTGTAGTAAACGATATTCTCCAAGTCAATTGCCGTAGCTTCGCACATATCTTGAAAAAATGACTGTTTGAAAATGTAACTGACTCCACTGATTTCCTGGACTTTTGCTTCAGCCTGGGTGTGTTTATTGAGAAAATTAGCTGTGATGGCTATTGCCAACTTGGCTCTCAAAGCTTTGCGTTTGAATCCATCTAAAGTGTTCCTCCGACCATCAGCTCCGATGAGAACATCAAATTCATAATTAGAAACGGGGTGATCTGCAGGATATGTCAGTGCTTTCCATGAAGAAATTTCAGTGGGTTCCAATAGCTTTTCAAATCCAACTTCATCATGAAATTCAACTCCAACTAAGAGTGCAACTTTGAGCAGGATACACTGAATTTGACTAATGCTAATATGATCAATTGAGCCAGCACAGAATTTTCCATAGAATTTCTTGGCTCCCAATTTCTTTAAGTCGGTGATGACAAAAGGCCATAAGTGAAGAACATTATTCCTGGAGAAACGATCCCGTTTCTCTATAAGGACAACTTTAGCTCCGAGGAGTTGTGCCTCGATTGCAGTTCGGAGACCGCATGGTCCTGCTCCTATGATGAGCACCCGGCTCTTATTACAGGCTCTACCCCTTTCGTATCCTTTTTGACAAGAAATAGTTTCATATTTTGCAAGAAGCTCCCGGGCATCTTGTGAAGTCAAGTTTTGCTTAATAAGGAAAGCATTAATTTGATTAGCATAGACCACAGGAATTTAGCATGAAAATCATAGAAATTAGGAATTTAGCATGAAAATCATAGAAATTAGGAATTTAGCATGAAAATCTTTGAAAGTAGAAATGCAGCAGAAAATCTTTGAAAATAGGAATTCAGCGGAAAATCAGAGAAAATAAACATGAATTTAGCATGAAAATCTTAGAAAATAGGAATTTAGCATGAAAATCTTAGAAAATAGGAATTTAGCATGAAAATCTTAGAAAATAGGAATTTAGCATGAAAATCTTAGAAAATAGGAATATTAGCATGAAAATCGTAGGAAATAGGAATTTAGCATGGAGGTTATAAAATATATTTAAAGAAGATAGGAACACAAAAATCATAGAAAATACAGTTTAGCATGAAAATCAGAGAAAATAAATATTTACCTTTAGTTTCGGAAAGAATTCGTGAAAATTGGTGGGTTCTAAGCGTAAAGTAGAGCATAGGTTTGCAAAGAGAGTAGAAATAGATTTCAAAGTATTGGCTGCACAAAATTTATCAAAAATATCCAAAGCTACGGCACTTTGTGATCCTTTATGTCTGCTATCCATAATTATGGAGCAAGTATTTCCGTGTGTTGTGCACACAAACACTGACTGAAAGATAGTGTCAAATGTAGGACACTAAAAGCAATAAGTTAGGAAAATATTAATGTTTGCAATAAAATTGCAAATGAGTGTAATTTGGTAGACGTACCTACTAAGCGAACCATTCTATATAAGGTATCTGTGATGTTTAATCGCAGAGCTGTTCACAGAATGGCAAAGTCGTAGCAGGAGCAGCAGTTGCTGCAAATACATTGTGGACATAAGAACAGCAAAAATTTGCGAAATTGATCTTGAGCCAATGTTGACTGTGCGGAAGTATTTCCATATCACAGAGTCTTAATGGGAAACGAGTTCAATAGTTTGTGAGTAAAAGGAAACGGCTCTGAACACTCCTTAGACTACTACTATACTCCTCGTATCTTTCTGCAAATACATTCATATCGTTACTACTACAAAGGGGTATCTTACAATTTTCTTAATAACATCCACGACGTAACGTCTACTAGCACAGGTTTCAATCTTAGCACGCTAAACATACATACATCCTCTATCTCTAAGAGCAAAAAAGGTAATCTTAGTGTGCAAATACTATCTTAATAGACTTGGTACTACGGAATACCAGTCTGCATGTATTCTTAAAGTGTAGTGCAGCAGTAGGAGTAGGTGTGGTGTGTGTATTTACTGGGCTTATACACCTAAAACCAGATGTATTTAAGAAACAAAGTTACTATAACTTAGCTAATACTAACAGGACAAGACACGGATGAAATTAGGTTAAGGATTGAACAATTGCCAAAATTTAGATAAACCCATCATATGAATATTCACCCATTTCAGACTATTCTATATATATAATGACGATATATTTACTATAGACAATGTCTCTTTTGTTCAATCCGGCTCTACAGGAAATCAAGCCACATGCAAAATCACTGTATGGAACTGTAATTCACGAGATGCAAAAATAAGAAGGTTGAATGCAGCCCATTACTATAAACTAGTGTATGTTTATTAAATGTCTCGAATCATGTCTGCCTTTGGTCTACTCTCCTCTGAATTAATTAAAACTTTGTAAACAATGTCAAATCCAATCAGGATCAACACTCACATTATGATTAACAACCTAATACATAAAGCTTATAATAATAATATTATGTAAACATCACGCTGTATCATTAAATGCACTTCCATTACATACATACACACGAATACACATTTTTATTTTGTCGTGTCCTTCCCTCATCAGTCAATGATCGGCGAAGCACTACTTTTACTTACAGAAAGTTAAATAGCTTCTACCATGTGTAAGTTTAGTGTTGTAAGTAACCAGAAAAGTAAATAAAAAGATCCAAAATAATGTTAATATATATTTTGAGTGTCATACGTATTATTTTATATTTAGGCTATTTTAAACTAGCAGATTGATAGAAAACAAAACGTACTTGGCTAGATTTATTTTATAATTGTCTCTTTGAATTAGGTAGCAGTTTATAAAGGGGGAGTAATGAGCATAATGAGCAATGATTAATGATTTATTCAGAAAATTAGACATTTTTATAACCTTTTAGGTATATTTTCGATTGAAATGACTCAGACAAGTTATGTTAGCATGTGATACTGATAATAGTACAAACATGCAGTAGTAATGGCTAATTTGTGTAACTAAGTACATTCATTATTCACAAATTCGCTTGAACCACTGTACATTTATCATAAAAGATTGCCCTACGCCAATGTGAATGAAACTATATAATACTCGATTGAATATGTAGTAGATCAGATTGAAAGAATAATATTATTATATCGTAACGTAGCTATATATAGATGTCTAATGCCTTGCCTAATTACTATATTTAAATATCACACGTTGTGCCAAGTTAGTGCACAATTCCCGATCACATCCGGAAAAAGCTTGAGGCACAAAGGAACAGTCCAACAACAATGCACATATTCACATAACTTTAAAAACTTAAGAATTTAGATTGATATTGGTAAACTAAAGCACATGGAAATTACAAACCTGCTGAATTCATGCTACATATAGGTACCTAAGAATAGTAACACCGAATACATAACAGTTAATTCTTGCTATGCTATTTCACACAAAGTCAATTCTCTCTCTGTTACACAACCACAATTGCATAACCTATAGCTTGCTATAGGATCCTCTAACTTGGGCTAAAATTGCAGTTTTCATTTTATTCGTACATACAAAGTTAAAACAGCGTTGCGTTAAGAACAGTCTCATCGTACCCCTCTTTTGTCTATAGGCAATATGCATATAATTTTTATGCACCTTGTATACTTAATTATTACAGTGCATGTACAAATAGATATCGATACAGATTGCCGAGGTTAAAATATTGATGAAATTAAGTCATGTCATGACCGATCGGAGAAAAATGTAATTTTATAGTCTTGCATTGTCAATTTTCTAAAAAGTATAAATTCAAAACGCATCGCTTATGACTGTTATTATTGAGTTAAAAAGAATCCATTTTAAAATCTGGGGACACATTTACATTATTATTGTTTATCAGATGACAATTTCAGAAGTAATACACTTGCCCTAGAACTAGAATTCTTGGCAAAGATGAGAACACATTCTCTACTAATTCACGTGATCTACACATTGTCAGTCATATTACTTATTTTATTAGTAAAATCTTTGTACTATGAAACTTTTCGCTAATGTAACTCTTCTGTTTGCTGATACTATTTATAATTTTATGATTACGACGTGAAAAATCAACTCTGGCATGAATTATATACTGCAAGTGTAAGTTTATGTGCTAATTTGCATATTTGCATGGAAGGCTACCTTTCTTAAGCCGGATTTATACTAGACATTTTTAGTATGCTAACTTATCTTTGGTGTTGGTTTGGTGCTTCTTTATAATCCAAAAGTTACAGTGAAGATATAATTTTTCTGCATATTGAGATATTACAATAATAAAGAAATTGAAATAGAATCATTGTCAGTGTCAAGTCACCGCACTATTAACAGTAAATTCACTTTCATTTCACAAAATCTGACTATAAACGAGGCATTACTTAATCATCGTATATCAGCACAATCAGCATATGCAGAGTAAAAAGGGGCATATAAAAGTGAATAAAGTAAAGATAAGTAGGTAGAATTTCTGTGAGAACTGGCTGCAAAAAATTCGCAATAGCTTCTACATGTATAACTAGTGATGACTGAACATAATATTGAAGCATAAACTGGAATCATTAGTTTTCAACAACTTGGTGTAGGTATAAATAATTTTTCACTCTACGACTTAATGATGCGATTCAGGGTCATAGTCATAGTAATCTTCCAATAAAGGAATCGCGCAGAACATATTTATCGCATTCAGATTCACGGATCCTACAGGCAGTTCCAGTGAGAAAAAGTTATATTTTATAAAGTTATGGCAGTTATAAATAGAAAATACTTAGTTCAGTCAATCTCTTACACGGCTGGTGGTTCGTGATCGTATTTACACGTCTCATAAATTCTGCATCTACTTATTTAGACTATAGTTATTACTACAACCGTTCAATTTCATAAAACAAATGCAATTGCCCGTTAAATTGTTACCGTCTCATTACAATTTCCAATTTTCTATCAATTGAAAATTACTTACATTATAAAATACAAGAAAAAAACATTAAAACTTATAAAATTGATACTAAACTAGTAACTAGTATAATTCATTAACTTTATTTCTCCTGCAATCGTTGAAAACTTGTTTAGTACAGAGATCAGAAAGGTTAATTGAATGAAACCACATGTTGCATGCTATGCTGTGCTTACAATCGTAGCAATCTTGTGCGAATAAAACCCTGAGACATTGTGAGCGGTGTATGTGTTTATTTAAACCAGTATTTTTGTAGGATCCAACAATATCAGAGCTGTTTAAATATTAAAGAGCTTGATATTTATTTCAGTGAATACATTGTTAACAGTTGAAACAAAGACTGAGAAACCTATAATTAAGTAAATCACAGTTTGGAAACTGCAACCAGAAAAGACTTGTAGAATTATCCTTAATTTAAAAGTTAATCTACTTAACATTTTAATGTGCATGTGCATTGTGCATGTATGAACATATGAAAATCTACATGCAAAGTACTTGACAATTTTTTTCCGTAGATTTTCGTTCACCGAACCATATCAAACAATCATAGTTTTTCTCCTCTTTATATACTTGTGTGTGTTAGTATTTCTATTTGAGTTCTAAATAGCACGTAGTAAGCAAGTAGTAGTAGGTTGTAGTTGATCTAAAAATGTATTTTATTAGAGCGATAGTGCTAACAGGTTGATAGTGGTGAATAAATTGCTATTATCTCGTATATTTAGATTTTTGAGACTATCCCAAGTGCAAAAATGGGACTGTCAGTAATAAAAGGCGAAGTTGGAATTAGATCAGCTGTAATTGCACTGGTTAGACATTGTTGGTGTTGTTGCTCACTGTGTGCATTTTTATTTCTCGCACTGGCAGCTTTGCCAATCGTGCAATGTAAACAAGAACATGAAAAAACCTACACGTTAGATTTCTCCTATGCCGACCTAGCACCAGACAAATTCCAACAGAAAGGGATAGCTATAAATGGCCAATTTCCAGGACAAACATTGAGATTCTATACGGGAGAAACATACCAAGTTCAGGTTATCAACAATCTCGATCACGGCCTTGCAATACATTTTCATGGGATCCTGCAAAAAGGGACTGTCGAGTCGGATGGAGTTCCGTGGGTTACTCAATACCCGATCCCTCCTCGAGCCAGCTATGTTTATCAAATGCACACTGGGAATCAATCCGGAACATTTATGTACCACGCCCACACGGGTTTAGATCTAGTATGGGCGTTCGGTGCTCTAATTATTGAAGACCCATGGAAAGTAGAGGAAAATCAGGATTACTATTACGATCATGAATGCATCATCTTTACCAGTCAGTTGTGGCACACTCCAATAACAACCATAGCAAAAGGAATTGAAAATAAACCGTTTCAAGATGTTCCAGATACAGATAGCATATTAATCAATTCTCCTTGCGCAATGGAAAATGAGAGGAAAACGCGTTACCCAATTATTTCTGTCACGCCAGGATTAACTTATAGATTTCGTGTTATCGGATTGGGAACGGACTCAATGTTGACATTCCTCATTCAAAATCACAATTTTAAAGTTATTGAAGTTGATGGGGTATTAGTTGATCCTGTTCAAACGGATAATCTACAATTAAATTCTGCACAAAGATACAGCATACTTGTTAAGATGGACAAAACTATTGGAAATTATTTTATGGAAAGCCAAATGATGCCAGGACCTGGTCCTAAAAATGGTATGGCTATTTTACATTATGAAGGAGCCCCAGATCCAATTGAATTAGCAGATACTAATGAACGAGATGAAGGAGAAACGGAGGAATTGGAATTATCACACTGGATTCTTGATAAATTGCATCCTTCCTCGAAAATTAACAACGATTTGGTCTACGCAGTTCCTGCAGAAATAGATCGAGAGATTATCATTACATCTTTTCAACGGGATGTCGATGGCTACACGAAATTTGATATCAACGGAGTTGTGCACAAAACCCCGCAAATTCCTTTGATTCATCAAGCCTTTAATGGCACGGATATTGTCGCCATTAAGGAGAATGGAGTTTATGAAATTATCGTTGGAGAAAAAGTTCAAATTGTTTTTGAAAACAGAGTTAGTGATGATAACGTCTGTGAACAACATCCTTGGCACACGTAAAATTGCAAAGCTTCTTAATATGTAGATACTATGCATTTTCAATCTCAAATGTTTTTTTTTCACAAAAATTTTGTGTTTTTAGGCACGGACACACATTTTACATCGTGGGTGAAGGACCAGATTCTTACGATCCTATTGCAGATAGGAAAAGAATCGACGAAAATATTAAAAACTCGCATCATAAAAAAGGTTTTCTCATGAGAGATGTTCTTACATTGTATCCTCGTCAAACCATTGAGAATAATTCGAGCGGTGCCCCTTGCGGGTGGATAGCAGTTCGTTTCATAGCCGACAACCCAGGCCTGTGGTTAGTTCATTGTCATATAACTCCGCATCAAATGATGGGAAAAGAATTCGTTCTTTATGAACATGAAGGAAATGGATTACAGCTCACTAGTAAAAGTGAGAGCAGTTCATTTTCTGGCTCACACAGTTTACTAACTGCAGTTCAAGTCGCAAAATATTTCTATAATGTTCTAATGGTAATATTAGCGGTAGCTCTTTAATATTTACCTACTTAAATATTAATACTATTGAAAGTAAATTCATGTACGTTCTTTCGTTTTTAATGTAAATGTTATCCTCTGTGGTTTATAGCCCAATTGACCCAACTACCGTGTTGTACTTTGTACTTTGGTGTACATAATATCACTGTTATTATACTGTTTACTTAGCTGAACAGTCTTTGTTCCGACGATGCATGCATTTATGTCTTCGTTGCATTTATTTTCCCAGATAAATATTAATGAATCCATATAAATACTATCTAATTCATACGTAGTATGAAAAGCTTGGTAATTACAGTACCTACCCATAAAATGTGCAACTCATTAACTTTATGATTTGTGATTGCATGAATGATATTTATATTTATGTGCGTCAAGCAAAGTGCATTTCATTACTACTAAATAATGATGTTATTATTTGTCTTGTATATTATTGTACACAATGTATTTTTGAGCCAATTTGTGATTATTTATTTACACAGAATTTTGCCCTAAGGGAATTTTCCGCCAACTAATAATTAGGTAATATTATTATTGTTATTAAATGTTCAAAACAATCAAATGAAGCAATAAAAAGCAACGCTCGATAACACTAACATTTTATACAATAAAGAAATTGTTTTGAATTCATTCCCCTTATATTTTACAGAAAAATTATTTAATTTTTGCTGAAAAGTCCATTTTTGAAAATTGTTACAAAAATTTCTGTAACCACGATTTACTGAATTTTTATTTATCTACTGCATAAACACTTCTTTGTATTGAAAACATGCGTGAAGCCACTGCCATCGAAGGAAGAATTTATTATTCCTATTTCTACAGCCATTTATGCCATATGTCATTATTGAAGAATCCTGAAGGAATCCAGTAGTACCTAAACTAAAAAACAAATCAAGAATTGTAATTGCCGAAAAATAGACTGAAATGAATCTCTTAATTCAATAACAGATTTGTAATGAATAGAAGAGACTAAGAATTAAAAATGTAAATTCCCCCTAAGAAGTCGATTTTACAGATTCGTGAACAAAATAGCAAACCATGCGTTTTCTTAGAAACATCAGTAGCAGCAAAAACGCAGGCAATTGTATTGTAATATTTTTGCGACTAACTTAACGGCTTCATCTTGATCTTCTTGATGCTCGCTGGCTCATACATAAGAAGAAAAATAGACTAATTACTACATAATTAGTAATTAGTATAAAATATGGCACGTAATTTAATTTTCATGTGGCCCTCCTTTAATAATATAATGATAATATAGGTAATTAAAACTATCCTCCAACACAAAGACTATAGGTGGAGATGTCTTTTAATACTATGATCTCTACTAACATTAGAAAAGTATTTAAACATATTATTATTATACGGCCATAGTCAAGTGGGATGTGACTGCGACAATAAATGTACGTAATACGTACGTTCTGCAGATTCTGCACGGTTTACGTAAGTACATATTCGATGAGTCATTTCGCCATTCTACAGGATGTATATGAGCTTCAGGCAAACGCTATAATAATATTATGGTGTACAAGGTTTAGGCTGAGCTGAGAAACCACCTGTAGTAAATATAAATTGGTTCCCCTTTTTCACATTCGCATCATCACATGTACTACATAGTAAAGCGGAGGTAGAAGTTTCAACTCCCTTCCTCCGACTATTCGGACTGACCATTTTTCAATACAATTATCACAATATTTTCTTGACTAAATTTTGGTAATTGGCAGCATTCTATTTAAATCATTTGAGCTCCCTTACCTTTACCTATGTAAGTAGCTATAAATTCTTCATACCTATGTAAGTAGCTATAAACTCATATTAACACCGGTTATTAAAGGAGACTATATAACATTGAAATGTGTGTCTGATTTTCTTTTGCGGATAGAATGGATTCATCCTCCTCAAGTCAAATTGCAGAAAATACTTTGAAAACTGAATTGGGAAACAATATGGAACAAACAAATGCGACGAATGAAAGTATTAACGGGGAACAAACCCCAATTGGAGAGAAATTGGGAATCCGTCCCCGCCCTGGTAAAGAAGAAGTGAAGAAAAATCAAGAGGAGCTGAAACAGCTGAGTCAGCAAATGCTAAATGGCACATTTCCCGAGAGGAGGGACATCGAGCAGTATTTTTGGACAGAGAAAACCATAAATGAGATCCTTGAAGGACTTCGTTATACATTTGGAGTCGATGCTAGTTGCTGTTTGTGTACGCCGACTTTAGCCCATGCCTGGTGGGTGGAAGGAGAAGCTGTCAATCTCTTGGATATTGACACCAGGTTCAATTATTTACCAAAATTCCGTTTTTTTGATCTCCAATGCCCAAATAAAACGACTTTGCCTGAATCCGAACAAAATAATTGGAGAGTGATCGTATTCGATCCTCCCTTTTTCTACATTTCTATGGAGCAGTTGTATCAAGGTGTCTTATACGTTTGCAAGGGAAAAGTCGACAGAACCAAATTACTCATTGGATTTTTAAAAAGGAATGAGAAGGAATTGCTGGAAAAATTTCATGCGTTTTCATTGAAGAGAACTTCGTTTCCTTTAGAGTACACACATGTTAAACCTAACAAATGGAGAAACTACGCCATGTACAGTAACGTAAGAAAATAAAAAAATCATCTTAAATTAACTATAATTCATAGGATTACACAAACAAAATACAAGTAAAGTTTGTGTCATAATTACAATTGTTATACTTACAGGTTGACATCCCAGGAATTAAACGCATTGTTAAATAAATGTTTCTCCACTCAAAACTTACAAGAAATTATTAACAATTTCAATAACAAATATTGTGATAGCAAAAATATTACTGCTTGCCGCTTGATATAAGCTTTCGCACCTAATGAGTATTACACAATTAACTGCAATTGGAATAATCCTAATTATTATTCTTAGGATTGTAGTATTGTGCCTATAATTTGTAACTGTTGTACCTCTAATTTATATACACAAATACTAAGTGCCTTAAATATTAATATTGAATAGGTATTCTATTTTAGTATTTTCTTATGCCATGATATTATTTCATTTTCAGATGAACTTTCTCCTTTCCTGCTCTTAAGTATTGTTTGGTAGGGTGTTTCTGTTACTAGTAATTTTGTTATATACAATTGAAGTAATTTTATTCATAAAACCAACAAAAAAATATTGGATATTATTATGCTAAAGACGAGAAATGCTTTAAACCAATTTGAAAATGTATGCGAATGTGTTTGACATTAAAATTGTGAATTTTGAAAGGTAAGGCATATCTGTAAATATATCCGACAAGGTCCTTGTATTGTCTGTCTCATTTGTTGGATGAAAATTATGTTTCAGTTATGTTACCATTTACAATAAAGACAATGCATGTGCAAAATCCCAGCATACCTATCTATACATAAGTAAGTACAAATACAATTCAAAGGATAAAATAGAAGTGGTGTTTTTACGCGAATATATTTACACACTCTTGTGTCCATAAATTAATAAATATCAATTTCTAAGCAGAATCACATATACCTATATAAATGGTATTGGATGTATGGATTATCCATCCATTGTCAACGAAAGTTATTAACATGTAGCTCATCATTATGCACAATGCACAAACTGGCCTCAAAACCATACTATTATTATAAATATAATGTACAATATTTTTTTAAATCTATTTTATAATCAACAAAAGCATCCAATTATCGGTAATTTTTTTCCGATAATCGGTGCTAATGCTAATTTGCAATCAATGTAATTACTAGTAATTACATAGTAGTTCGGCATACAAAGTAGTTTTAATATTTACATTAACATGACGTTTGTCGTTGCGCTGATATTAGATGTTTTAATTGTTCAATTCGGGACGAATGTGCAAATAAACAGTAGAGCTGTAGTAATAGTATATTATTCCAGTAATATCTGGTTGTAACTACTTACAAACACTGCTATCTTCATGCATAAAAACGTTTAAATTGTCTATACAGGTCATTAAATCTATTTACTGGAGATAAGATAAGCCTAATGAGAAGAAGGTTAGCCAATATTATGAAATCTGCTATCTTTATTATGACGTATAACTTTACATGTATAGTTATTGCATTACTATTTTTTGGATGTTTTTTTGACACTGAACGGAAATTGGAACAAATCTGACAAGGCACCTTGATATGGATCGCAGTTTTAATGATAAGTAGAAACCGAATAGCGATAATCTCTCGCCCACCAAATTGTCTCATGCACAAAGTACAAAACGTAGCTGTACACGTACAGTAGTGGCATTTCGATGCAGTAGTCAACCCTTTGATTTTCTTAAAAAAATCACATCCCCATCCACAGTAATAATATTATCGTACACTCTTAAAAAATCATTTTTCCCAGTTTGCAATAAGAGTTCACTTACTGTTATCAGAAAATGATATATTTGCTAAGTTAAAATCCATTCTTATCCAATGGTTCGGACTTTCCAACTGTTTCTGTCCTGTCTGCATATATTTCTCAAGTCTCATTTTTCATCACTTAGGTATTTCTATTATTAGACTGTGTCCACTGTAAGTATCATATGGTAAATAGAAACTGTATTATGTACTGTCGCCTTTGCTGTCGTGTCGTGTAGCGTCCTCATATGCAAAATCAGCATTAGGTATCTATAAGTTTCCGTCTTGATCGTTCGAGATTCGAGGAAAATGCTGACGAGTAGCAAAAATGCCAACTGAACTGAAAGAATTGTTTACAAATGTCTCAAATTACTGACTGACAATCAGTTAAACTTCGGATACGCATATGGAGCAGACTAATCGAAGGTTTCCTTACTACTCTACATCGTCCATTCCATAAATAGAATCGAAATGTGTATGTATGGGCAGTGTGCAATAAAATTGCAATCTACGTGACACGACTCTGGAAGACGATATATATAATTCCCCGGCTTACCATTTGACACTTTATAGGGAGGTACCGTCTTTTGTTTAGTTATTTCCGTTTATGATGCACTCTCTAGACTCTAAGCAATGTTAACCTAATACTTTGAAACATCTACTACATATAACAGACCTCTGACACCAGTTTACACAAAGGCATTATTTTTATGCCTTGCTATCTGCGTCTCGGAACTCATATTTGTTGCGGTTACGCTTCTTAAGATACCGACGCCATTTTTGCAGTGAGTTGCAAATTTCAAAACGATTCTTTGTCGTTACATTTGGAATCTGAATCATCCTTTCCCATATCATATCATATGGATTGAAGACACTGGCCAAGACTTTTCTTTAGCTTGAAATCTAAATATTTTGGAATAATTTGGGGACTAACATCATTATAATTACTGGTTGTGAGTCGGACGGAATCGAAGAAATTATTTGTCTGAGAAGGTAATTTATAAAAACATTTGTAAAGTAATGTTATATTTTTACTTTGCATGTGGGTATTTCCATTTCAAAGAATACTGAATAATCCTGTTCTGCATGCTGGCATAATAAATCTAAACAGAAAGTTATGTATGTAACTTTCCCAACTAACCAAATAGTAGTATAATACCTATAGGCAGGTTAAACTTTAATTATGTAAAATTATTTTTGATGCTTGTGATCTAAGGAAACTGATTTCCAAGTTGTGTGGCAAAGGAAACATTTGCCAACAGTCAATAGTTGTAGACTTGTCAATATGAAATCGATGTGATTAATTTCTCTTTCTTTATAAGATGTGAATTTCATTTGTTTTTATTCCCGTGTTCCCACTAGGTAGTTTGCAACTTTATTATGTCAATAATTGGAAACAGTGCTATGTGATACCTTCCTGATTCCCTACTGTAAAAGTAGTTATGCATATTATAATAGTTAATCCTGCTTTATTTCAACTTTCAACCAGTGAAGATGGTTCACTCATATATTTACATTATTTACAATATTGCAATGTGAAAATTAGTTGGATCTTGGATCATTCGGTGTACTTTTAAAGATGGAAACTGAGGTCAAGTCAGTCAGCCGTCCTATTTACAAGGTCGTACGGGGTGAACTTATGAGTGATTTGAAGGAACCTCAGACTTACGACACAGTGCTGTACAGAACACGGTTAGCAAAAATACTTCATACTCCGTATGTATGCGTGCTATTCCATTTTGCACATTTCATTTGTTTTCATTTTTGTCCATTTCATTTTTGTTTCATTTTGCATATTATGGCATAATGTGTTATTATAATTTTATGCATCATTCTCAACACATTTTAACAGCCGATTCTATCACAGCAATTAATGCGAATTAAGCTCATTTCGCTATTTAACTTTTATATTATGAAATTCTAGGATGAGAGTAGATTACCCCATCACTCTAGTCGGCCTGTCCTTTTTCGGGCCACATAAGAAAGGAACATCTCCTGTGACGTACGTCGTGGAGTACGAGATCAGTCACAGCTATAAACCAGACTACTACTACTGTTACTTTTTTAAACGAAAAAATGTCATGAATCCAGTCTTCGCTAAGGGAAAGGTTACTATCAAAGCCACTCCCAACGAAATTTTCTTTGTGGATATTGGAGAAGTGAACATTCCAGCAGACACTGGAATCGAAATGGCTTTCTGTTTGGAGGTATCCACACTATCTGATACATGATTTAATTATTACCTGAAACTTTTCATGAAAATGTGCAACTTATTTATTAAATGCAACTTAAATATTACACAATTGCACCAAGTTCAAAAATTGTATGAATGCTAATTAGGATAACACTTTAAATCGTAGGGTCCTGCAACTGGACGGATGAAGGACCCGGCGCGTACAGTGGTTATCACCACCAAAATGAGGGACATACAATTCCAGTTAACCCGTGGGAGCTTCCAAATGCCGGAGATACACTTCGTTATGGAAGAAGAGAAGTTCTCAACTGATACAAAGCTGTAAGCTCCTTATTCAGACATTTGCCAAAGACGTCTGAATGTAACTAATCTCTTTTAATCCACTCAAAATTATAAATGCCTTTCCGTTTTAACGTAATATGATATGCAGGTTAATACTGTATACATACATACTTACCTAAGTTTAAATTTCCTTATGTCTTCATTTTAGAAACAAATAGTATGTATACCTAGCTCATAAGTTTAGAGTTATCACAATGAGCATGCAACTTTCAATATAATGACAATGAGTAATGAACATCTCTTTACTTCAATCTAATATACACTAGAACAATTAATTGTAGTTTGAGTTACTTAGTTTAAGTTCTGAAAAATGAATCTATTTATATTACTATTTTTGGGCTAAGGCTCACTTCTACTATATTGGTAAGTATTTTACTATTGTCTTCATTTAGTTGTTTCTAGTTTCAGCTATATACCTATATTTGAATTTCAACAACTGTTTCACAAATAAAATTTTTATCATATACTTGTGCTTTTATTGTTTTATCGTACATATAGGTAGCACATATTATAGTTAGACCATCTTTTTGTGAAGGATGCAGATTTGCAATGCTCCTACTTCCTAACATGCGACTATAATGCCCAATCATCATAATATAAATATTGCTATTTGTGTTTGTGAGCTTGTGACAACTTATTTTTTGCATTTTTCTGTTCTACGATAGAAATTGCAGTTTCAATTTCAATTATGGAAGTAATCTTATTTCAATACCAACAAATAGTATTCGATGCATTTGCATAGTACAACAAATGACAAAACTAGAAATTACGCGTCGATGCTCCTTATCTTCGGCATTTAAGTATATTATCGACTAAATGGATGTGACAATAAGGGGAAGCATTGATAGAGCATACTACATTTAGTATCATGAATCATGAATATATCATAAGTAGCTGCAATACGAATGGCATTTTCATCAATTACTGATGCAATAGAATATCAAGGCTATAGGCAAAACTAACGTCATGAGACGTATCGAGATAAATACTAATTAGAAAAATTTTGAAGGTATGTATATGTATAGCCAGCCATTAACAAAATGGAGTCGAGCCTTATCATACTTCCTATTGCCTTTATACTTAGTTAAGTAGACAAGTAATTATTAGCATATTAACAACATGTATGATATTGATAAGGCAGCAATAATCACGTGTAAGTAACTAATGTGCAAGATATCTGTGTACTGTGTACTTGCATAATATTTCTACTACTCAATATCACACAATGATTATACTAACATTCTCAATACGGTATAACATAAGATAAATACTTGTAGAATAGCATGATATTACAAGGAGTATACTTAGTAGCTTAACGAGTTAAGAAACAAAAGTTCCATTTGCATATATCATAATATGTTAATGGAGACAAGTCAAATCTGTTGTCGACGATGAGCAGATGAGGACAAGGCTTATCCTGCTACTGATATACTAGCAGATGCCTATCTATCTTATCATATATCTATATACTTTATACATATTGAAGATACAGATTCAGAAAATGAGATGCAAGTTATGATCCCTTGATGCTGTCTAGTAGGCTAGTCGCTACGTCACATTTTAGCACTACAGAATAAATACATTTGATATTAGAAGCTGTGCAACAACTGACTAAGTATAAGTGAGTTTTTGTTGTCTTTGAATGACATCGACACATTTACTTGCTTAACATGTCAACGTTGAAAAGGTATGCAAGTAGCATTTTAATTGCCCCACCCCACAATCATTTTTACGGTGTTCCTTTGATGTGATTCGATGTCTATCTAAACAGTACGTGGTGGGTGAGTGTGTGATACCCTAATGTAACGCAAGTTCTCGAATGATGCAGTGGAAAATTTTCCATCTGTCTTATACTACCATGCTGTTTTTTAAGTAGGTCTTACTTTAATCCGTGATATGGAATTATGACAATAATGTAATGCAACATGACGAGGAAAGGTATACTATGCAGTATCAGTGTATCAGTAATATTAAAAACAAGAGAAGTTATTTTTGATTTTGCTTGACTGGATTTTGTGTTTTTAAATATTAATATATCTTGAACAAAGTTTTTAAATCTACGCTTTTATTATTCAAGAAACCATGAATGGTTTTGTATAATATTCATACGTTCACTCGGGCATTTAAGAATAAAGGATACGACTTGGGCAGTTTAGTCACAGAAGAACAAAGTGCACTTGGAGCATGATTACAGAGAGGTATAGCGAGGGGTGAGGAGGTACTTCAATCACGATTTGTTTACCATACAGACATCAGAATATATCTAAACAGAATACTAATCAGCTCCAAACAAGAATATCCATCACAATAATTGTCTTACCAGCCACGGATTCTCTACCCTAAGATAACTATCTAGGGCCTATCACTACTGCTTCTGCTCCGATAATCTATAGTAAATATATCTCGTGTGCTTACGTAGATACACATACGCAGTCACAATGCAAGAACAAATCAAGTACAGCAGCTTTTAAAGAACTTAGGGTATAAGTGCACAACTTGAGACGATGAAATGCTAAGTTTTATTCTGTTGATATTCATGCTGTTGTAAGTGCTGTACATATAAGAAATCAACCTTAAATTTTCTTACTCTCGTAGGTACTACTACTACTATAACTAGTGAACACAATTGTCTACATTAAAAGAAAGAGCAAGGGATCATGTCATAATAAACGATACCCGCTTGCCTTGTCTGTCTCGACTATAAACTACCGTATTCGCTATACATTGAGATCATGAGTGTCGGAGCGTCCTGCTTAGCATTTATTAACAATTAACGAATAATATGAAATACAAATACAAAATGTAATTACATATTTTAATATGAAGATCATCTATCGAATTTAACTTTTTAGCTTTCATTTTAACGATCCTATTTACTTGTTAGCCCTTATTCGTCATAACACCATAATGTACTTCCAGAAACATGTTGTATTGTCCCCGTGTGCAACCAGTATGGAGAATACGGTGTCAGAGCGTAAGACGGCATTTGTATTTACCTTTTTGGAATGTATGTACATACCTAGTAAGGAAATAATACTAATGATATAAGAAGAAAAACTGGTTGTAACTGGGACCAGAATCCTCGTGATTGGAGATTTGCTTTCACTAATACAAGGCAGTCGTCTCTGTAGGTCGCTTGCTAGTAGAAGTCTTAGTTGAAGAACGGAGAGTTTGGAAAAATTATTTCTTCCTGCTGAATCCAATTATTGTATTCAATAAAATTAATAATTGTTTTCAGCCTTCATAATTTTATATTTCTCCATTGCATTATCCTTTTCCTTATAATAGCAATAGATTAGAGAAAGTCTATCGCTTTTGATTTGCGACCTTTAAGAATCCAAAATGAGTGATAATGAAAACCAATTTTGGGGTAGTACTGTGTCCTCTGCATTTTCTGCTGTTTGCTTGACCTCTGCGGCTGCTGTTGCAGCTTGGTCAATGTTGAAAAAGAAATCAAATGCAATACCCATTGAAAATAAAACTCAGTCTGTCCCGGCTGCTCGTCCAGAAAAATGGGTTCAAGTTGGGAAAGTAGAGAAGTTAATTATCTATCCGATAAAATCTTGCCAAGGAGTTGTCGTGGATGAAGCTGTTGTGACAACTTTAGGGCTGAAATGTAATATATGCTTAAGCAACAAGTTAAAGTTTATTTTTATTCAATCGACTAACAATGAAATTGTTTCTAAATATAGTCAAAGATTGCAATGTAAAAGATCGCGATTTCATGCTCGTCGATGACAAGGGAAGATCCATAACTCAATCTCAGGAATCGAGTATGGCTCTCATTAGTATGACTGTCGGAGGTGAGGATAAAATCACTCTGGAAGCTCCTGACATGGAACCTTGCACATTTTCATTCCCAAGAGAAGCAAATGAGGAAGAGGAAAAATTGTGTCGGTGAGTAATAACCGGATTGGTTTCTGAATCTTTCTATAATCCATACAGATTCAAATTAAATTGCTATCATCTGACTTTGTTCAAGATGAAAATAGAAATCATGAAATGAATATTTACAGGGTGAAGCACGATAAAGGGGTAAAGGCTCTGGATTGCGGAGACGAAGTTTCCGAATGGTTCCAGATCTTTTTAGGGAAAAGTGGTCTGAGGCTATACTATCATCACATTCAACAAACTCAACGGACATTTGAGCCATATATGTACAAAGCTCCTATGTTTAAACAATCAGACATGGTAAATAGCTTTAGTCGTGTCATCTGAGTCTGCGACGGAATTTTACGCGATAAAATATTTTAGTATCACAAATTGTTCGTGTAGAAAACTAATTAGCTTGAAATTATTTGCCAGGGTGCTTTCCATAATGAGACGTCGTACCTAATGGTAGCACAAGAATCTATTGCAGAGCTGAATAAACACTTGGACAAAGATTCCTCGTGGAAAAACTGGCGTCCCACAATTTTGATTGATAATATCCAGGAGCCGTTTGCAGAAGTGAATTGGTCGTATGTCCGAATTGGTAACACCAATGGGATTTTAAAAGCTGCAGTTCCATGTTACAGGTAACTTACCAAAGAAGTATGTAGGGTTAATGAAAGCTGGAAGATATGCAACTATGCAAATGGCTTAATTGGTTATTATATAAGAATGCTATTAATATTAATTGTCAATTTCAGATGCCCAATAACTACAGTTGATCCTGAAACGGGAATGTGGCCGAATGATGGAGAACCTTTGAAAACATTACGACAGTAAATATAATTTAATAGTTTAATCTTTTAGCTATTGTCATACAAGAAAATTAACAGATTTCATGTTTGCCTGTAGAATGAACGTGGCAAATCAATTTGATGATAAATCTGTAGGAGAACTACTGAAAAACAAGGGAATTATGGGACTTCGATTAGGACT